>OENM01000666.1:0-27008 GCA_900239745.1 Rotaria magnacalcarata
CAGGACAAAAATTCAAATCGTGTCCTGTCCGACAGGACAGGACAGCAGGACGCCCTGTCCTGTGCACGTCTCTGAACCATAGTAAAGTGACTAAAATAGTTACTTAGTTACTTTACAAAAGTAACTGCTTTGGTTACGTCGTTACTAGTAAAGTAAAGGTAAAGTACTATCCCTTATTCCAATTAATTAAATGCAATCCTATATAATGAATGCATTGAACATGAATAGCAAATTGGACCCAATGGAAAAATTCGAATCATAGAATCATGGCATAAACATTGAATAGGCTTTATCCGACCATCAAGTATTATCAATATACTCAATGATGATATACTAATTGGCAGATTCTCAATAAAAATAAGCGATTATTCGTTATTATATTCTATTAAAAGAGGCGGCATGATAACTTGCTATTATTCCACTGAATATTTTTTATATCGAATCGTGTGAACGAAGAATTTTTTTTGATCTTTCCATGTTAAATCTCATAGAAGCAAGATTGGCAAGCAAAAAAGTTCATTTTCACAAAGATCTAAAACAATCTGTTGGAGAATATCCAATAAAACTGTTGAATTAAGAACATCTATATGTGGTTATAACTGATTGATATAGAACAATCACGAAATAGGTATGTTCAGTTATTTTATTTGTTTTTTCATACAATAATTAATTGACTAGAAAATCTCATGTAAAACTTTTGATCCAAAAATGTTACTAATAAGTACTTTTATTATGTTTTTGACCTAGTGTAAAAAGTATACTTATAAGTGAACCTTTTAAAGTGACTATAAGTACTTATTTCCTCGCTCTCAGATCAACGAAAACATTTTAACTTTGTCATTCATCCAGAAAAGTGATCTGCTCTTATGAGGAAGAGGATTTTACACTGCTTAGTATTCAACATCTGTTTACATAAAAGGTAACTTTTCTTTTATGAAGTCAAGTTGTAAACGAATTCCTAAAGACAAGTAGAGCTACTTGATCCGTTTACCACATTTTCTTTCTTGTGCAGTTGTCGAAGAAGTGATTGAGTCTATCAAACTGAACACATCACGAGATACACTTCACAATTCTCCATCTCTTACCACAAGAAAAAAAGAATTTCAGAGCTTAATTCGACTGGTCAAAAATTGACCTTAAGGTTTTCTGAATTGGTTATCTTTTTAGTTAATGTTTGCTCAATTTCGATTGACTATTGTAAGAAAAAGCAAGAATTAACTTATTTTCGAACAAGAAATTAAGTTTTTGGACAGAAGCACGCGCTTACATTTTCATTTCTGAACTAGGTCAAAGTCAAGCGAAATCTTTATTTTGATAGACAAGATAATAATCTTATCTTGTTGCATTTCGATGCCGTTTTCTTTTATGAGAAATTATCAAGTTCATATTATTTTATTTCATAAAAACCATGTAACTATGATCTTAACAATATGACATCAAATAAACAAAAGAAATTATAACAGACGAATAAGCAGATACTTTTACAATGTAGAATATATATACGTTTAAGAAAAAATATGAAAAGTTCAGTGGAAATTGAAAGTCAACCAGTTTCTAAAAGAAAATGTCTACGTGTTTTCAGAACCGTGTTTATAAGATATATTTCATAATTTCTTCATAGCCCAGGTGAAAGAAAACGGCCCGTAAACGGCCTGAAAAGGCATAAAAGCGATGTAAAACGTTAAAAAACGGCGCCGTTTTCCGTCAGCTCGGAAAACGAAGAGAATAGTGTTAAAAGCGATGGCCGTTTTCTAGCAAAAAAAACGGCCCGTAAAACGAGCTGACGGATTACGGCGAAATAGGGTGAAAATTAATGCCGTTTTATGTCGTTTTATAGCCGTTTCAGACCGTTTCCGATGGCCTTTCAGACGATCGGATGATTCTCCTGGGAGATATTAGACCAAAGAGACGATATCATTGAACCTGTCCACATAAAAATTATGCCTAGCAAACGAAGAATTGAAAACATTGTGATTAAAACTTGTTTCGCAGAGCAAAAAGAAGTACAAGTGCAGTACAAACTACGGAGCTGTCATTTTCATATTAAAATCGACGACAGATACTTTAGCGAAAGTATTTTGTGTCGATTTTTCTAAACAGTTGTTATTTTTCAAATTTTCTTTAATATTATTAAAGAAAATAGGCCTGGTTGAGAGAGTGACATAAATAATATGAAACGCTAGCTACATGATACACCATAATATGAGAAGACTCTGTCTACGCAAATATTTCCGTATAAAACTAGATTTGAATATTTTTTAGTATTTCACCTTTCCTAGCCAAGAAATTTGCGCTAGAATAAAAACAACATAGATTCATCGATAGAGTTTCACGCTCGATCTGTTTCTAAAAGAAAGGGTTTTCCTTCAGAGATGCCTCTTACTTCAAAATCTGCTTTGAATGAGAATAATTGAAAAAAAGGAAAAAAGCAATTGATTCTTTTAATTTATTTCTTATCGAAGTTCATTACACGCCATTGGGAAGAGCATTCAAAATAGAACGAAATGGCGTATTTTAAGTTCTGGTATCACCGGATTTTCCATGTCCATCGTTTTTAAAAGGAATATCGTGAAACAAAACTATTTTTACTTCTTTTAAATCTTTTAGACAGAAAACGCGATTATGTTTTTGACTATTGTTGTTAAAATCAGATTTTTAAAGCAAAGGGCAACTGAAGGAAAACCTCCTTTTAGAAACAGATCGAGCGTGAAACTCTATCGGTTAACATATGTTGTTTTTATTCTAGCGCAAATCTCTTGGCTAGGAAAGACGAAATACAAAAAAAATTTCAAATCTAGGTTTGCGCCGAAAAATCATTTTCTAAATTAAAAATCTATATAGACAGATAGAATCTTTTGAGATTGTAGCCCATCATGTAGCTAGCGTTTCATATTATCTATGTCACTCTTTCAATCAGGTTGATTCCTCCCTTTAGTAATACTAAAGCAAAATGTAAAAAGAAAAAGAACTATCTAAAAAAATAAGTTTGCTAAAATATTTGTCGCCAACTGAATTTTGATATGACTGCTACATAAGAGGGGAAAGTACGATAATAAGCGTTCTAATACAAGGCTTTAAATAGACACAGGGTAGCATTATCCATCTTGTTATATTAAATGGATTGCATACAGAAGAACAATTACAAGCAATATTAGAAGGCATTCATCTCTTACTGTAAAAACAAAACTTCATTATTTTGTTGTTTTTATCACAGTTAATCGGATTTCTGGATCTGAATAAACCTATCATCGAAAAAAGAAACAGAGATAAGTCAAATCTATGAACATTCAACAGAAAATTCTCTGCTTTTCTTATCATAATTAATAAATAAACTTACTTCCGATTACAGCAAACCAATTTGAATATTTCGATTTACTTGATGAAGATGACAATGAACGATTTCGAGAAGTTAGAAATCAAAAGCGATAGATGTGATAATAAATCTCCTATTCCACTGATTTTCATACGATCGGCATATATTAGATCATAGAAAATATTTGGATTCCATTCCCAACGAAAATTTCCATTAGTATCTTTTGGTATTCTAAAAAAATTGAAAGCATATTTTTCGAGATATTCTCATAGTTGCTCAATAGCATACGAAATAAATTTATTCGAATCACTATTTTTATAGATTAAGCCAGTTGCACCAGGGAATGTTGCAATAAAATAATTTGATGGAATAACATTATCTGGACTAATTACCAATTGAACAACAGCCTTTTTACTATTGTCATAGATGTCAACGTAATTCATATTTCAGAATGAATCTAAACACATTCAAGGTTGATTGATAGGGAGAAGATATCAAATTTATCAGTATACTCACTGAAAAACAGAAAATGAAGTTTTAGTATTCTTGATGAAGTAACACAAACAAAATGCCACAACCACAAGAACATTCGATGTAACCAATATCTGAAAATAAATAATTCAATAGACTAAAATTGAGTAGTGCATTTTTTTCACAAGATTGAGGACACCATAAAAGATAGATCTTATTGACATTTTTCTCGCGAGATCATCAGTAGCCTGAGGTCACTTATTGATAAAATAAAAGTGCCAAGAGAATAAATGCATAAGAGAGTATCCCAGTTGAGCGAATTAAAACAAAGGTTGCAAAAGAATCAATAATTTACTTTATTGCGATTGATTAATGATTTTGATCCAATGACAATTAATGACATGCAAAATTTTTGAAACACGCTTGTATATCAGTGCCATCTGTCTAATAATCCTGTAACACAGGGCGACTACCATGTTACTAAAGTCAAATGACAACAGCCCATAAGATTTATAAGAATTTCCTGTGAGTGTGATTTCTCTTTTCAACCACATCCACATTCAAAATTTACCTAAAAGCAATTAGAATTATTCACTGTTTCAATACAAAATTAAACATTTTCCAAAGATTTCTTTTTCGAATAAATTTTCGTTAGTATGAGATTAAAAACTATGAAACCCAATGATGCGATCGGCCCGGTTTCAAATATTGGAAACCGCGCGATTTCATCTAAATATATATTCGAATATATTTGTAAACCTCTTCATTTAAAGTAAATGGAGAAAATATTGCACATTTTTATGGCTTACTCAACTGTTTCATAAATCGTCAGAGACGAGCAATAGTTTTGTTCATCATTCAGTATATACTTTTACAGACAATCTTTTAGTAGCAAGCGCTAAATTTCAAACAAGTTTTGATTGGTTATCAATTTTCATTATTTTTCAGCTGACTAAATAAACATACCTTTGTTTTAAACTTCAAAATTATCTTTAAAATATTGCATTAAATTTAGAAAAAAATAATCTAATTAATATTTCAAAATGGATAATTTTTCTGAGTTTTTTAGGACTTTCAAGTTTAGCCAGTCATATTGATATTACTTTTTAAACTAATAAACGAAATGAAATTAAAAATTTTGACAAAATCTTTATATCTTGTAGAACTACACTTTCATTTTGAATAGATGCGTTTTCCATCATCATTACACTATTATTTTCAAGTGCTTCATCACTCCGATACGATAAACTAAAGAAGTACATAACAAAGACGGAAAAGAATAACATATATAAATTATTTCTTAAAACCTAGACTATATGACATTTTCAAAAAACGTCATTCAAAGAATAAGAACCCACCAGTTCAAAAAAAATTCTGTCCTTTGTACTAAATGACGAACGAAAATGCAGTGAATCGTTATTGATTAACAAACAAAATGGATATTTATCCACTAAATATACGCTGCAGGTTTTTTTCAATGGAAAGATATTTCTAAAATAAAAGTAAAACCCAGGTCTGTAAGATCTTACAGAAATCTTACAGTACCAATTGTTACGATGATCTGACTTTGTGATTTTTCGTATGATTTCATCTGATCTTACAAGATCTGTGTCTGATTGTTTGATCTGGGAATACGTATCCTTTCACATTGTTTGCAGCTCAGTATTCTGGGTTGCGCTTAGTACTATAGAAAGTGTTATAATAATGTCTTCAATAAATTGTTCTAAGTGAATATTCTAGAAAACGACGAGAAATGGACATCTTTTTTCTTTATTATTTAACCGGTTCGATTCGGTTCCAAAAAGACATGAACCAATCCCATCACGGAAGTATTTATACAATTTTGTTCAAAATTACATTCTCTGCCAAATAGTTTATCAATTGGCAGTGAAATAATTAAAAAATCCTTGCAAAAATCAAGGATGTATGTCTCCCGTTGTTGTTTCCAAAAGACATCATGATGATTATCTTTCAAAACAACTTAATAAAATAAAATGTATAGAACCTATTATTAACATTCCAGCTGTAATCACTCGCGTTCTTTACACACCACTGTGCGGACGTATAATTTCTCGCTTCTTCCTCTGCACTATCTTATACATATATAAACACGCTGATTGAGTGTACTATATATATATATTTATTTTCTTTACACCATAAATCTGGTAATTTAGTCAAACAATGGCTAAGTACCATCTCAAGGGCTACAAGGGTCATAATATAAATCAAAACAATTGTAATATGGTGGATAATTTAATTGGTGACCAAAATTATGACGATCATTCTGAACAACAATGTCAATGTACACATTCGTGTTATGATCCATCGTCGAAGATTTATTTTATGTCGAACTCCAACAAAAAAAAACGTGTTCCTCCTCCATCCACCACCAACATGGAATTAGTTAATTCACCAGCTTATTCGTTACGTCGTTCACACTCGAATATGTCCGACGATGATGATTTTCAGATAGTTACACACAAAAGAAGTAAACAAGTGAATCATCCGATGACTCACAGTATTCGTTCACAAGAAACACATAGACAACAACAAGTTATTACCGAAGAAAATGATAATGTAATACATAATGCACCAAGCCCAGTTACATCTGATTCAATTATGATCAACAACAATATCAATAATAATATTGATTATCAACAACAGAATATTACATCAGCTTCAACACGCTTTGCGTTAACAAGATATCCGTTTCCACCTCTTATTGTATGTTTTAATGTCAACACAATCTCAATCAATAAATTTAAAGAAGAAATTATCAATCATGTCAAAACAACCTACCAAACGGACATTACAATCGTTAACTGTCGCACATCAAATTTAAAGTGCAACAACAATGAAGTCGATTGTTTACTTTACTTAAAAGATGCAACCTCGTTTGCTTTTCTTCTTGATAAAAATAAATGGTCAATGAAAATTGTTGGAGAAGACTACGCCTTTCCCTCGTCACCGTCTATTCCACCGCAACTTTCGCTTATCATCAAGAACGTAGACCTAAACATCGACCTTGATGAATTTACATCCGAAGTAAAGACGGTTTATCCGGCGGTGAACAATGTCATCAGAATGAAAAATAAATTCGACAACAACATTAAACTAGTTAAAATCGAATTAACCTCTTACGAAATTCGACAACAACTGTTAGCGAACAAAAAGTTAATCATTACTTCCATCAGCTATGATATTGATCAATATCTAGCACCAATTAATGTTCTGATATGTTCCAAATGCTGTGGCCTCGGTCACTTCCGGAAACAATGCACAGAATTAACAGAAACCTGTAGAACATGTAGTGAAAAATTTACTGATTTAAAAGATCATCGCTGCACTGCGTCACCCAAGTGCAAACACTGCAATGGAGATCACACGTCTAATTTCATGAAATGCCCTGTTGTTAAATCTTTTCTTGCTGATCTCACTCGGGAAATCCTGTCGAACAGCAACAACATTAATCGACCATTACTGCCAACAGCTTCCACCAAATCCGATAACGGTTTTCATTTTAACCCGCCGGACTTTCCGGCACTAAACAAGGGGTGGTCTCAGTCGGATAGTCCAATGATGTCAAAATTAAATGATCTCATAACAGGTTTAGCCAATGTTAACACGACACTCTCAAAATTGTATGAAACGAATACAAAATTTGAAAATTTATGGCAGATAAAAATATTCATGATATCGAATTATGAAAAGAAGTTGAATCGCTTAAATTGCATAACTCAAAGTTAGAAGATGATATGAGAGAATTAAACTCCAAAACGGATCAACATGCCGATCTGATCAAGCAAGTTAACCAGTTCTTCAAACGATTATTACTACCGGCCATGGACGACATTCTGAAAGTTTGTGGCGATTCGAACAAGGACAATAACGGAAGAACATTTGACGCTGATCTCAAATGTCGACTCGAACGATTTAAAATACAAGTTACAAAAGCAAGTCAAAATAAAAATTTTTTTCTTTAATGTCTCTTTCTCCTTCTGCTATACCCTTCTTCAGCTGTTCTAATTCTTCAACTACATGTAAACGAAATTCTTTTCTTCGCAAAGCGAAGGAGAGCTTTTCTCCCTTCGACTATAAACTATTTTGTTCTATTCTCTCGGAGTGGGAGAGTTGTCCACTCCTGTCTATTTTGTTTTCTCGGTGGAGTGTTTACAATAACACAGCTAATCTTATTTCTCTCTCTTCTCTTCATATTCTTTCGTTCAATGTTCGTGGCCTTGACTTACGCTGGCACGAAGTGCTTCTTATTACAAACTCTTTCAACAGTGATATTTTGATTCTTTTAGAAACAGGAAATTTCGATCTTTCTTTTATTACTCAGACGTTCCCCAACTTCAAAATCTTTTATCAAAAAGGAGAAAATAGGAACGGGGGTGCCGTAATTATGGTTAAAAGTTCTCTTAATGTTAAACGAGTGGAGTGCATCTTACCGAATGTTTGTGCTGTTGATATTTTAACCGAAGAAACAACCAGGATAATAGGTGTTTATGCTTCGGAAAATCGTTCGTGGAAATGGGAGCAAATTTCTCCTTTCATAACTAATAACTGCGCACTTTTCGGTGACTTTAATGTTGATTTAGAAATGGATGCTAGTAAAGCAGGAACCTTGTTGGAGTGGGCAGATATACATTCTTTAGCACCTTTCACCCCGAAAGTCCCTACATCACGTCGTTCAAACAGAGTTATAGACTTTGCGTTCTCGAATAGAACGAGCATAGATATTCAAACATACAGCGGTAATACCACGAGTGATCATCTCCCGGTGTTAGCTGTTCTCTCAACGAAAATAAAAGATAAATGTAAAGGAAAATCAGTTCACTGGAAAGTTTTTAATTTGATCACAGAATTTACTTTTCCCTATTGGGAAGCACGATGGCTTCTTAACGGCGTTGATGATACATATAATGACTACGTGCAATTTCTAGGTTTTCTTATAGCTCGTTGCTCGACACTTTTCCCGCTAAGTCAATATAGAGTAGCGATCCCAGCGGATTTGCGTGCTTTTCTTTCTTACATTAGAGCTCTTTCATTTCGTCGAATGAGAACCAAAAATATCGAACTAAAAAATCATGTCAATGATTTAAGAAAAATAGCAAAGCTCGAACTTCAAAAATTTATCTCGTCACAGCTCTCTTTAGCTCTCGGACATCGCCACACTTCTTCCTCGATATCGGTTAACTTTTGGTCAGAAACTAAACGCTTTATCAAACCATCCTCCTCGTCACTAAATGCGCTCCTGTCCCAAACAGGTGAAGTAGTGTATGACTCGTCCAAAATGAGTGAACTTGCTGCAGATTATTATGAAGATTTTTTCGTAAATCCAAGAATATAGTAAGACCGCATCCTTACGTTGACGCACCATGGACAGATTTCGATAATAAAAACGATCCAATACCAGAAATAACATTAGATGAACTAGTACAGGTGGTAATACTAAGGAAAAAGAAGAAATCTTGTGATGCGCATGGATTAAACAACTTTATGTTTTAACTACTTGCACCAGTCGTACTGGTCGTTGTTTCTCAAGCTATACAATTTTTCCTTTGCAAAGGCAACACTGCCGACCGCATGGAAAGACACCAGAATGATTCTTTTAGCAAAAAAAGAATCTATCTGCCTGCCAGCCCTCACTAGGCCGATATCGCTTTTAGACACGTTTCAGAAAGTTGGTGAAAAATTATTTCTGGTAAGATTCAAAAACGTACTAGACAGACGAGGTCTTCTTCCGAATAATCAATCCGGTTTCAGAGAACGATTTAGACTGCAGACCAGACTATTAGTATTTTTAGACGATTTATTTAGTCTTATGTCGAATAGCTCCCCAGTCGCTACTTTATTTGTCGGTTTCAAGAGCGCCTTTGATATGTTTTGGTACGATGGGTGTGCTGGTAAGCTCCGACAAATGGGTATACCCATAGCATACACGGAATGGATTTACGCCTGGTTAACAAATCGCAGAGGTTACATTGAGATAAATAATGTTAAGTCGAGATGGTTTAAAATCGAAAAAGGAGGTCCTCAGGGAGGAATTTTGACTCCTACAATTTTTATTTCGTACCATGCGGACATGTCAGAGTTTCTATCTTGTTGTTTATCGCACTTTTTTGCGGATGACCTAGCAGCAATTGTAGCAGGACAAATCGGTATTAAATTTAGTCAGCAATGCCTAGATTTAGAGAAGAAACTCAAATCTTGCATTGACCAGCTCGAGTTCTACTGTCTGCTCACGGACCTGCCAATTAATTATAACAAAACGGTTGGTCTCTGGAGCGCCAGAGCGATTGCCCCCCCNCCCCCCCCCCCCCCCGCTTCCAATTAGATGTCAATAATCATAAAATCGGTTGGACCAACGAATATAAGTAATTACCTCGGGTACTGGATCACACCTAAAATTGGGTGGGACAAGATGATATCTAGGTCGAAGATTAAAATTAGACAACGGCTAGCTATGTTAAACTCATTTAGATTTGAGGGTAGAACATCCTCTACGCTCAGAAGAGTGCTGTTCTTGTCGTATATCCTACCGATTTTTACCTGGTTGTATCCAGTTTTTCCGCTTTTCTCCGAAAAGCAACGTAATGATCTCGACCATTTCTATTTCACGTGTTTGAAAAACACACTCCACTGTCGGGGGTGGAACGACTACTTTGTGGCCTTTGTGTTAAGTGAATCTTCTTTAACAGATAGATGCGTTCGTTATTGGTGCAAATATTTAATTGCGCTGTCAGACTCAGTCGACGGTGAACTATTATTCGAAAGAGCGTCCCTAAATGAATTTAGGAAGTCATGGAGAGCCAAAGAATTCTCCATTAAGGGGCTTAGAGTGTCTAAGCGTTATATTGAGAACGTGTCCGTTCTTGAGAAAATTCTCAATTGGTTGGAGAATAACACTCCCACTGTCTCAAGCCCAGATTTTGAACTTGATGAAATTAATCTCCTCATTAACTTCCCGGAGTCCTTTTTTTAAGGACTACCTCGTTCTTTCCTTCTCGCCTCAGTGCTCTTATTTCGTGCTTCTCTCTCCCCCTTTCTTTCTTTCTTCCTTGTCATTAAGATCTTTCTTATTGCTGCTTAACTGTGTGTATTTGTATGTTGTTCAACTAATGTATAATGTGTGTCCGTGTCCGCGTCTTTTATGTCTCTTTATGCATGCCTCTTGTTTCGTCCTTGTCTATTGTCTGTCAATGCATGTCTCTTGTTTTGTCCTTGTTTTTTGTCTGTCAATGTTTGTTCATGTATGTCTCATCTTTGGTGCTGTCCTGTCACAGCGGTTCATGTCTCTTTCTTTTTCCATACTCATTGTACTGTAAGGGCTCATGAAGCCGTCAGTTATTGCATAATAAAAAAATAAAAAAAAAACATTCCAGCTGTAATAACTATAAGTTTCACTTGAATCCAAGTTCACTTTCTAATCAAGCTGACATAGTCTCAAAACTTCCTCCATCTGTTGTTTAACTTATAGATACATTATGCATTTCTTAAATTGATATATAATTGTACTTTCTCAATCTTGACTATATGTATCATCCAATAAACATGATCATATTTTGATGTATATCGGTTACTTTTCAACTAGTATTACTTTCTATGGATATTCAACTTTTTCTCTATGCTTTCTTCTTATATATAAAATAATAAGATACGATACCAGTCAATATGTTCAAGGATGTGAGAACTTTTCCTTAACCCGTTGACTGTAAGAACAATAAGAGAAGTCAGAGAAGATTTTCGTTTTATTATTTATTTATTATGTCAAAACAAAGTGCGAGTTTGATAAAAATTTCTATCTCCATATAAAATACAGTTCAGAAATTCTTTTATGGATCTTAAATATCAATTTAATATATAATGAATATTTTATTTAATCACAAAAGAAATGTTTATCGTAGAAATGCGAGCCAAAAAGCCATTGTAGCACATGAGATCGCAACAACAAGAGACAGACGAGTACCAATAATAGACGCTAAAATTAGAAACTAAACATTTGAAAAAAATAAAACAAAAAACAAATAGAAAAACCTTTATAAAAAATTCCAGCAAATCCTTTCTTTTCAGAGAAAAACCATTCACGTAATTTAGGCACACGACGCATATAGCCACATGTACATATTGTCAATAGAACAAAGACAATCAAACCATCAAACGAATAGGCTTAAGAAAGAGATAAATAAGAAAAATGTTTTTCTTTGTCAACTTGAAGGAATGTTTTGTCTTAAACTTTACCATTGACCATTTTTCTTTATTTGCTTGTTTTATTTTTGAGTAAAAGTATTTATCTGAAGCAAGAAAAGAAAAACAAAAATGTTTATTTATTTAAAAAATATTTTTCTAGAGTATCAATAATGAGACCAAACGATATAAATGATGAATAATCTTCTTTATGAATAAATAATTGTGCACTTTTTAAAAGAAACTCTTCATTATTTTCAATTTGATTTAAAACGTTGCTTTTCTCTTCATGAGATAAATTTTCATTTAAATAATAATCGAATAATAAAGAATTTATTGATAATATATCATTAATACGATGTTTTTCGATTGACATTAATAAAAATTCTTTATCAATCAATAATTTGGACTAAACAAAAACTTAAAATTTCCTAATACAACAAAAAAAACTAGAAATTTACTGAAGATTGAAATAGTAAATCGGCTAATGATGATATTGGATTTATTAACCATATTTTATATGCATAAGATGCCAGATCTTTTGAATTATATAAATATTTTATTAATGAACTCATTTCCTAAATTGAATTCCAAATAAAAATAATTTTTAATCAATCACTGAGATCACTTATTCAAATGTTAAATATGCAACTTATTCTCCGAATCATCGTACTTCGGGTCATATTAATTTAGTTAATTTTTCGAACAGAATATGTTATGAACCGCACGTGAGTAGAGAACAACTTTACCTTACTCTTTCTGTCGTATCCTCTGCTGTCCAATGCACATCTCTAATTTTAAGTTTCATGTTAAATCTGAATATGATAGTTTTGAGAATTGATCAAGGGGGAAACGGCAGACTTGAAGTAGAAAAGTACGTCAAAGTAGACTGCTTGAAGTAGTTCAAAGTAGGACCAAGTAGCTGAAGTAATCTCAAGTAGTTCAAAGTAAACTACTTGAAGTAGCTTAAAGTAGCTGAAAGTAACTTGAAGTCCAAAAGTCTGCTGTTTCCCCCTAGGAATTGATACATTTTTTGAGATAGTCTGTAGTGCCTTCACATAATTATTAGATGATAAAATGTCGTAGAACCATATCAATAGAAATAAACCCGTAATAGAACAAATCAAAGTTTGTATAGAACATCGGAAAAATTATAATCAAGTCGAATAAAATCAAAAACTGATTTGAAATAGAAAAAGTAGTTTAGTAGAAGCGGGTTGGAATAGTTCATATATCAAAATCAAATCCTTTTTATTCTGATAGAAGAAAATGGTGGTATCTATTATTCAAGAATTTATTGTTTGAATTTGATGGAAATCTCTATTAATAAAATTCTTTACTAATTTTTCTACTTACTTCTTCATTACATTGAACAATATTTTCGGTTAATATTCTTTTCCAATCAGAATCCTTTTCTATCATTGATACAATTAGTTCATTTTTTAAATTTAATCCATGTATTCTACAACAATAAAAAAAAGAAGTTTTAGTTAATAAAATTTTTTGTTTTTTGTAAATGCAACCCTTTCATATTGTTAATCTGTTCTTTTGACCATATATTATTGAGAATTTGAATGAGAGATTCAAAATGAATAAGTCGTTCAGCTTGTAAAAGATATTTTTGAAAAAGTTGACAACGATTTTCATCTGTTAGAATATCTTCTTTGATTAACTAATATTTGGAAAAAAAATATTCAAGAATAAAACTATAACCAACTTAATTAATAAATTTACTTCAACAAATGAATGAAATGATGAAAGTAAAGTAGATAAACGATATTGTTCAAATAGTAAAAGATCATCTGATTGTAAACCTTGTTTATCGAACATCTAATTCAAATGAATAATTATTATAATATATTTAATAATAATTTTCACAGAAAAAACAGTTACTTTATCCAGTTTATCAATTAATTTATATCGAATATGTCGATCAATTGTTTCCGAACGACACATTTGTTGTAAACAACAGAATAAATCTTTTTTATTAATATCATCAATTGATATACTTTCTAATAGATTATTTAATAATAAATCATCATCGTCATTACCAGATCTTGAATAAAAAGATAAAAGAAATCGTTTTTATTGGTTATTTTATAATTCAAAAATTTCTTTTACTTAATTTGTTGATTAAAGTTTTCAATAGTTAATTGTAAAATTTTATAAATTGAAATATGAGGATAAATATTGTTTATTAAATAAATAATTGTATAAAATTGTCCATATTTAAATAATAAATTAGATAAAATATCTTGTAGTTGTTCTTCTATATTTTCAGATTGATCTAATTGAATTAATTCATCTTGAGAATAATTTGAAGAAAGTTTCGATAGAACTTCAAGATTTAATAAACGTTTTTCTAATATATCTTCTAATGGTTTCCATTGTTGATCTTCTTTCGAACGAATTAATTTTATTATAGATTGAATTATTTTCATTCTTGTACTAATTGAAAGACTATGTTTTGATGATAAAAAATGATTAATAAATGAATAAAAATCTTCAAATGATATTATCCGAGTTAATAAATCATATATTATTGATGATAATGGATTATATTTTAAATAATATGAATAAACCCAACTTGAACTAAGCGTTAATGATGACGAAACTTTAATTTGATCAAGAATTAAACCAAGATTAATTATATTTGAATCATTTGCATATTTTTCAACAAAAATTTCTGGTGATGAGAGAAATAATTTATAATCGAAATCTAAATATTAAAAAAGAATAATTAATTAGGAAGAATTGCTTCTGAAGAAAATTTTCGAATTAAAATAAAAATCGATTTTTAGTTCAAATATGTCGTTAAATAAAAATTCTTTGTATCTAATAAGTTGTCGAAAAAATTAAATATTCATTATTACTTTCAATTTTTAAAAATTCTGCCAAATAAAATGCTTTGTAAACTTCAATGATGAGTAATTCTATAAACGATATCTATTAGCGAACTTTTACAGTTTACTCAAGCCTAAGATCTTTTTCAGTGTAAATATCTTTAATTGTTTTCATCAAATCAAAAATTTTAATTCGATTAAACCCTAATCGAATTATGATTGTTATAGAAATGTTCGATACATCATACAGACATGTAAGTTTTACTATTTCGGGTGAAATCAAAATGTTATTTTTGGATATAAAAATAAAAATTACCGTTATTAAGAATATTAATTAGTTGTTGAATAGCTTGAATATGTTTTTGTGCATGTGTTAAATCTCCTAAAGATTTTTTAATATCATAAAATAGCTTTAAACGTTCATAATCTTTTCCATCAATTAAAGGAAAAACATTTGTATGTAATCGTTTAACTAATTCTAATTTATTTTGTCGATTTCTTTTTAATCTTTCAGAATTTAAAAATGGTTTAATTTTTTTTCGTATTTCATTTATTGATAGATTTGAATTTGTTAACAAATATTCAAAATATGAATGATGACATTCATCGATTGAAATATTATATTTTACAGCTAATTGTTCACCATATTCAAATGAAGGATTATCACACATAAATAAACCAATTATTGTTAAATGACGATATTCACTATCACTTTGAAAACGATTTAAATCAATTGAATTATCTAATTGATTTAATATTGAATATTGACGATTTTCTATTAAACGAGTATAATTTTCATTATTTTCAACTAGAGTTTTGTTAATGATCATAGATGGTATTATATTTATATTACGAGGTGTCGTAGTTTTCATTAATGATTGACAATAAATTGATAATTGCAATGCATATTCATTATCTTTTACGATTAAAATATCGTTCTAAAACAAAGAAAAGGGAAAAAAGGAAATCTATTCAAAGTTGAGAATGTAAATAATTGAATTGCGATTGATATAGCTGATTAGGAGGAGCAATGATTTTAACCTGTCTTAGACAAAGGTAACCAGAAATAATTTTCATATATTGTAAAACTATGATTTCATTCATACACGACTTCTCATCATATGTAAACAGAATCTATTGCAAACTTTGTTTTTGTCAAAACAACAAATTACTCTAAGAAATATATCTATCTTGTTCTTCTATCTAACGCTAGATTAATTTCCTATTCATTTGCATCTAAAGATCTGATTCAATTTAGCTAAATTTCTTTCGTTCACGTGTTGGTGGTCAAGATATACGCTATTCGTTTGAAATCTTTTAATCGTTACTAAAGTCTCGTGTTTGTATAAATCAAAGATAGATACCATCATAGAGTATTTAACTTTGAGAAACTCCATATGAGATCTATTTTCTGGGACGAACATTAAACTTACATTTGTATTTGATGATAAATAAATCATAATAAATAATGGTGTATCAATATTAACATATTTTATTGCACTTTTCTCATCTTAAATATAATTTCAGTTTAAAATTTTCTATTTTTCTTTTGTTGATACTTACCAATTGGTGGAGATTTTAACAATGGAATTTCTTTTAAGTCCATCTAAATATTTCAAAATCAAAATCGAAAATTATACAAGAAAACAAAAAAAACCTGTTGAGAATAATCTCGATCATAAAATGAATTTATATAATATGAATAGGTTGATGTTACTTTATATTCTTCCTAAAATAACTTATATTTCAAATTGAAAAAAATAAAAATAAATGAAACAAACAATTGGTATGGATTGATCTCGAATAGAAATTGATTTTTTAAGAACATCATCTAAAAGAATTTCATCACAATGAAGACCAATAAATGATAATATTGATTCATTCATATAGGATGGATTTTTATTAATTAATTCCCAACAACATTTCCATGATGGACCATAGTTTTCTTCAATTAACGAAGAACATAATTCCCAACACATATTTAAATCATTGACCTTTTAAAAATAAATTCAAACTTTTAAATTCGTGATTAAATTGAAAAAATTCTCGTTCGATTAAATTTTCCCTCTGTAAATCATTTTGATGCACAATTCAGATTCTTCAAGAAAAACAACAAGACTATAAATACTTGAACGAAATCTATTTTTAGGTGCACTTTGAATTTTTGTTACATCAAAATTCTTATTAGTTTATCATCTCTATTAAAAACCTGAAAAAAAAGAATTTTCTTTTCGGATTTTGTTTTTTTTCTAGTTGGAATCTAAGCTGATTTTACATAGACAGTCAATTACGTAATGTCGAGGAACGAACTTTTCATCAATAATGTAGGTAAGAAAAAGAACAACGAATCACTTGTATCAACGAGATTCGTAACTTGAAAAAAGATGAATATCAATTTATGATAGATAAATCGAAAGTGGCATATTAAGAGACATTGGCAAATTTCAAATATATATTTTATTTCATATTTCATCTTGAACTAATCATTATGAGATAGATATACCGTGCGTTTTGATTTAGCTAAAAAGAGGATTTGACTAAATTGTATATGAAATTGAGGTGGATTCAATGTTTGGATTTTATAAAATTTCAATTAGATATTCCTCGGATCTTCGAAGGTTTTTAATTTGGTTCGAAATAAGAAAAGGAATTACTTTAAGACAATGATCAGCGATACAAAGCATACATCGATCTTTTTTATCCTGTTTATTTCCAATTTCAAGATTTAATGATAATGATATTAACTAAGAAAAACAAAAAAAAATAGATAATTTTAAAAGTAAACTAAATTCTTTGTACTTTGCTTGTATTTTTATATGCTTGAGGATTTGAACTAAGAATTGCAGAAATTATTTGTATTGGATTTGGATGACGACGAACTTCATGGGAAAACAAAAGTTTAACATATTAATATGTTGTATGAAACTTACTTTCAAGAGGTGTTATTGAATAATGAAAAAAATCACAAATAATTTGTGACTCAATTAAATTTCGTTCATTCACTACTAATGATGGATCATCGATTAAATCCAAACAATGTCTAACCAAAATTTAAAAAAGAGAAAAAACCGATAAAGATTTAATGAATAGAATAGTATATTTTTAATTTACTTTGCAAGAAGAATACTCTTATCTTGTCCATTTTTAGCTGAATCAATATAATCTGTTGCTGCTTGAATAATCAATGGTATATGAAAACGTAATAGCATTGATCGAACGATTTGAAAACATTCAATACTATCCGATTTTAAAAGACTTGAAACAAATAACTAAATTAACGAAAAAACAAATTGTTTAAAGTTTGAAGAACTTTTTTCAAATTTTACATTCGAAAGTGTTTGTGATGACAAACGATGACAACATATTCGTTCAAGATCATGATAAAGTTGATTACCAATCGAAATATTCATTCTATTCATCCTAAAATATTTCATTTATCAATATATTAATTCGTTGAAGGAAAACAATTTTCAGTATGATACAGAAAGATTCTTCACTCAGCGAACTTAACTTGATATATTATATCTATTGTTGATCATTCTATTCATACCGTCAAATGAAAAGAATCTCTTTATTATACAAGATTGCTTCGTAAAGTAGAACAAAAAATCGTTGAGTTTAATGTTTGTATTAATAACTTACTCTTCTTTGATAGCTGATTGAATAAGAAAAACGATTGCATTTGATAAAGATTCTTCAGATTCCTTTTTATAGAAATTTCTATTTAATTAACAGTGAAGTTTTGTGTTTTTTAAACTTACCAAAATTCTAATCATTTCCGATGGAATCATTGGAATGCACCATTTGATAAAAATTCGACATGATCTAGAAATGAAAAATATGAAAGAAAGAAAAGAAAATTGTAATAGTATTACTCAATGATATGTTCAAAATCTTGTTTATCATTGATCAATGTTAATAATTGTTGACATATCGATATTTGATTAATTGAATTGATATTTAAAATTAATTCTGTAATTAATTGATGGAAATAATTTTGCTTAAATATTGATTTTAATTGAATCGAATTAATTATTGGATAAATATCAAAATCATTGTGTAATTTTTTGATTAAAACTTTCTTTAAATATTCATTTGACTGCTGCATTAAATCAATTGATGGTATTAAAACTTGTTGAATTCTTTTGTCAATATCTTCTTGATTTGAATTATATTTAAATGTCAATATTAAATCAATTATTTTTTCTTCATTGAATTCTTTTATTTGTATTAAAGTTAAATCTTGGTCAGATATTTTATTTAATAAGAATTCAAGATAAAGATTATTGTAAAATGAAGATAATTCTTTAAAATTTTCAATTTCTATTGCATATTTACATAATTGAAGAGCATTTTCGATAAAACCAAATGATTCAAATGAAAGAATCCGTTTATTAAACCAATCAATAAATAATGTTCGATTATCTTCTTGTTTATTTTCTTCATACGAACAAATAAATTCATCAGTCCAATCGTCTTCTTTTCGATCAATTTGCTTTTCTTCAATGAAACAATATTTTGGAATTAAATCTTCATATTCTGATAATGGCACCGTTTCAGATATTTCATCTAATATTGTTAAAATATCTATTGATGATATTGATGGAATAGCACGTTCTAAAACTAATCGTAATCCATTTAAATGTCCTTCCTATAAATAAATAGATTTAATAAACATCACTGCCGTTTTTATAGTCGATAATATCAAGATGAAATCATGTTTTATTTCCTTCTAAGATAATGATTCGAATCTGTTGGATAACTCACAACATCAGATTTGAATATTTCAGATAGAATATTTTCTAACGATGATTTCTCTATTAGAAGGTTAATCAACATAATTTTTCTTTTTATTCTTCGAAATGTGTTAGATTTTTCATTTCAAAACAAGTGATATTTCAATAGAAAATAGAAATGTCACTGTATGAAATGCAAAATTTTCAAGAAATCTGTAAAGTTCAATGAATAATGATCATAGAATAGAAACTAGAGTGTGAAGAATTTGGAAAATAAATAAATATTTTCTTACTCTTGCACATCTTAATGCAATTTGTTTATAATCCCATAGACGAAATTTTTCAAATATATTCGATTGATATGTTTGAAATATTTTATATTTATTAATAAGATCGTCATATAAAAATAATTTTCGTTTTTCATCCAACAATTTTCTTCTATAAAGTAAAATTTGTTTTTGTGGGATACTTAAAGGAATTTCTTTTGGTTGAACATCTTTTAAATATAAATTTTCATCATAAATCGTTTGAGAAAAAGATTGATCTGAATAATATAAATTATTAAATAATTGTTTTCTTGTTGCTTGATTGAGACCAAATTTAATTAATTCGTATTGTTCATTAAATGTTGAATATAAAATAGTTGTACATAATTGAAGAACATGAAGACGTGATTGAATTCTTGTTAAATGTGCACCTAATTGTGATGATGATAACGTTAATGCTTTTTCATGAATTTGATCAGATAAATCAGTTCGATTAAATACTTTACAGATACGTAATGCTTCACCAAATTCCCCATTTGAAACTAAATTTTCAATTAAACGACAAGGATCACTATGTTCAATTAAAATTAATTTTTCATTAATTAATTCATTTGAATCTTTTAATGAACGAAATAAACGAAATATAATATTAGGATTTTCTTCTTCCTTTTCATCATCATTTATTTTTGTTATTTGAAAATCAATTAAAAATAAATCATTTGATGTTCGACGACAAAAACGTGGCCATACATTTAATTGTTTGGATGCATAACGATATTCTTCTAATGTTTCTTTACCTTCGTGAAAACTCATCGAACCATTTGAGTAAAATAATATTAAAGTCTATAAAAGAAATCATGTTTCCTTTTTATTTTTGTTTTTCTTCTCATTGAAAATTCAATAAAACATACTTTATTATCCCAATAATTAAAATCACAAATAAATGATCGATTTTCGTTTATTTTCACCTAAAAATGTTTCATTTAGTTTTGAAAAAAAGAAAAGAAATAAAAAAAACTTACTTTTGATAAACAATGAAATTGTTCATCATTTTGATAAAGAACAATTGATTGATCAGATAATATCGATACAAGACAAGATTCATCAGGCGAAAGAACAAGACCATAGATATATATTTCATTATGAGTTTCTTCTATTATTTGTTTTATTTGAATAACCGATGGATTTGTATCAACAATTTTCCAAACTAAAATTGTCTTTGTATCAAAAGGAACAATATAAATTTGATTTTTATTTGAATCAATAATTGCACAATTTATATTAAAATCAAATTTATTTTCTGCACATGAAGCAATATCATCACGACTCATTACATATCGAATCAATTCACCACTACGTTTCAAACATAATAAATCAAGAAATCTATTTTTAAAGAGAATAATAAAAAAAATTCAAAAAAATAATAATTAAGAATCATTTACTGAGAGGCATCACTCCCTGAAAACCAGATTTCAACAAATGAATCTTCATTACGATTTAACTAAAAGAGAAAAAAACAAAAACGATTATTTTTTCATGTCATTCTATAATTCAATACTGTTTTTGTTGGTAATTCATGTAATAATTGTCCATCGTATGATGAATAAACACAAACAATACCTGACCAATGCCCATAAGCTAAGAATTTTCCATTATTGGACCAAGTTAAGCAATTTAAATAATTAAATTCATCTGTTCGAGGTAAATCAAGAGGAATTTCCAATAAAACGTCAGATGTAATAAGTGATATTATACATATAGTGTTATTTATTACTAATGACAAACGATTAGATCTATTTTATTATAATTACAGAAATTATTTTAAATTTTATTCAATTTTAAGCATACGGAATATGAAGTGAAATCGGAGATGATTTTTCTCCAATTTGTTTAAGAAATCTTTCAGCATTCGATGAAGTTTTTATTGATGAACTAAATAGATTTATAAATTTAATGTTCTTTCTTTTTTTCTTTTGGTAAACATACCCAAACCATTTTTTAAAAGCTAAACATTTTTTAAAATTAAAACGAAATTTATCATTGAAATAGGCAAAACTTACTTGAAGTCAAGGACCATAATCTATTTTCCTCTAGTGAACGAGACTTTCTTTCAAAAGACCATTGAGCTTTTTCAATTAATTCAAATAATAATTCACCGGACATTATTCTCACTTCGTTTATTACTAGTACTAACTTTATAAAGTTTACTTAACTGAATGTAGCACATTATATTATATGATGATGGCAAAATGTTTTCTCATCAGCAAACCACAATAATGACACAAGATGTCGCAATACGACTGTAGAGTAAATTTATTTGTCCGTTCACTATCAGTTGTTTCTCTATATGATAGACATTAATTTTAGAAATTTTATAATTCCATCCAGAAAGATGAACGGGACAGCTCAGATTCAACAACATCTTAATCTTTTTCTTGTTTTAATCAAAATTTTCTTGTGATGTATAGTTGTGTAGATATGAGAGTGTACATTGATGACTGAAGTTGTGAGATGTATATGTTGTTGTGGTTGTGAGGATTTAGGTATCTGTGAAACAAAAACACACAGACATCCGCATGTATAAACAACTTTTACGAATAAATTTTATTGATCATAGAAGATATTATGTATTAAATACTATATTTATTTCGCTAATTGACGGGAAAATGGAAACATCTCATAGATTGAATTTTATCAATATGATTTTTCTTTAGTGAATTAATAATACGTTGCAATTCAATAAAAGATTTATCAGATTATCTCTGATGTATAGATTCGTAACGAAGCATTCTTAATCAAATATCTTATGTGATATTAATACAATTTGGAATAGTCTATTCGATGGAATATTCGATGATAAAAAGTTTTAAATTTAAAAAAATCTCACAGTAAAAGTAAATCAAAGGATATACAAAAAAAAAGAAAGTAACTTATTGATGTATTTCAGAAACAAGTTTTGTTGATTTTTTTCAAATGAAATATTGTTCGATTCGATTCTTTATTTGTATGATAGATATATTACATTCTTCAATCTTTTGAGATCGATATTTGAGCAAAGATCAGTTCAACGATAATAAGAAAAAGCTATCATTTTCATTTTTCATAAATGATTCAAATCATCAAACAGATTCGCATTTCTATTAATGTTAAGATTAGTCCGCATTCATAGAAATCTATCTTAAAGAATCATTATAGAAATAAAATAGTGATGCTATTTTAAAATAGAATAATGAAAAGGTTCAGCTGTAGTTAATTTTGTTTTATAGATTCAAATATATTTTTCTTTTTTTAATTAGCATTCACTTATTCGTATGTCTAAACATGTTAGTAGATGATGTAGATTCGGTACCTTTTTTTTCTTTTCTTTTTTCTATTGAATCCAATATTTAATAGAACTTTTTTATGAGTAACATTTATATATGGAATTGCTGAGAGTCTAGTAGACCTAATATACCTCTGTGTATATACGTATGATGCATTGTATATATTGAAAAAAAATTCTAATTATTTTCTTCGAAATATAATTTAGAAAAAAAGAAACATAATCAATATGAATGAGAATTTTAGTTTCAATATTTTTATTTGGTTTCAAGATCACCAGCATCTTCATCATTTTCTTCATCACCTTCTGCATCAATAACTGCTTCTTGATATTGTTGATATTCACTAACAAGATCATTCATATTCGATTCGGCTTCAGTGAATTCCTATTTAGAAAATAAAAAAAATGTTTTCAAAATAAAAATAAATACATAAATAATTTGACAAACAATTTCATCCATTCCTTCACCAGTGTACCAATGAAGAAAAGCTTTTCGACGAAACATAGCTGTAAACTGTTCAGCGACACGTTTCCACAAATCAATCATAGCTGTGGTATTTGCTGAATAAAACAAAAACAAATTAATCTAGTGAGAACAATTCGATTAGTTATATTCAAACCAATAAATGTTGCTGACATTTTAAGACCACGAGGTGGAATATCACATACCGCTGTTTGAAGATTATCTGGAATCCATTCAGCAAAGTATGAATTGTTTTTTTCTTTAACATTTAACATTTGTTCTTCGACTTCTCGCATTGACATTCGACCACGAAATACAACAGCTGCTGTTAACTAAGAAAATATTTATCAAAAAGAAAAAGAAAAACTCTATATAGTTGAATATATCAAAAATCTATTTTGCGTTTTTCTTTTACATATTTTCCATGACGTGGATCACAAGCAGCCATTAGATTTTTTGCATCAAATATTTGTTGAACAAGTTCAGGTACTGTTACAGCTCGGTAAGGTTGATTACCACGTGATGTTAATGGTGCAAAACCCGGTATGAAGAAATGTAGACGAGGAAAAGGCACCATATTTGTTGCTAATTTTCTTAAATCAGCATTCAATTGACCTTAAATTAGATTATTTTATAAAAATGTTGTCTCTTCATTGTCTAACGCACCTGGAAATCTTAAACAAGTTGTCGCTCCACACAAAGCAGTTACAGCTAAATGATTTAGATCACCAAACGTTGGTGTTGTTAATTTTAATGTTCGAAAACAAATATCATATAATGCTTCATTATCAATACAAAATGTCTCATCGGAATTCTCTAAAAGTTGATGTGCTGATAGAACACAATTGTATGGTTCAGTAACTAAATATTGAAAAAGAAAAATAATCATTTAGAAATCTTCATTTTTACTAACCTGTATCAGAAACTTTTGGTGATGGAACAACTGAATAAGTTAACATAATACGATCTGGATATTCTTCACGTATTTTTGCTATAAGAAGTGTTCCAAGTCCTGAACCACAACCTCCACCCAATGAATGAATTAATTGAAAGCCTTGCAAACAATCGCATGCTTCAGCTTCTTTACGTACAACATCAAGAACAGAATCAACTATTTCAGCACCTTCGGTGTAATGTCCTTTAGCCCAATTATTACCAGCACCGGATTGACCAAAAACAAAATTATCTGGTCGAAATAATTGCCCATATGGACCAGCACGTACTGCATCCATCGTACCTGGTTCCAAATCGACAAGAATACAACGTGGTACATATTTGCCACCTTAAATATAACACATAACAGACATGGTATATTCTAAGTTATTTTCAATTACTAACCAGTTGCTTCATTATAATAAACATTGATCCGTTCTAATTGAAGATCAGAATCGCCATGATAGGTACCTGTTGGATCAATTCCATGTTCATCAGAAATAACTTCCCAAAATTTGGTTCCCATTTGACTAAAGTAGTTTTTGTTTTATGGAAACAATAAAAACAGATATTTTTACATACTTTCCACATTGACCCACTTGAATATGAACTATTTCTCGCATTCTTTTTCTATGATGTATTTTCTATTCTACACACTTTAATTAAAAAAATGTTCGCGCCAATAATACTTCATTACTGTTCTATTTGTCAATTAAAGAAGTTCCGAGAGAAAATACAATTTTATGTTTTCTAACTTTGTACCTAATGGCAATATTAGAAATCGATCACAGTCAACAGTAGAATATGCTCTGTTTTCAATACTAAGAATCCAAATGTTATTCCTCAATGCGGAATCCGATAGGAATGGATCAATCTCGATAGAAGTTCAGCTAAACTTCAATTGCGATCTGTCGGATTGATTCTCTTGAAAGTATTGACTTTCATTTGATGAAATCGTATCATTTTAGATAAATCCTCAGAGTATATTTCAGGAAGTACAGGATCATATTCTGAATCAGCTTTATATGTTATTTGAGCGTTAGAACTCGATTTTCGATCATGGAATATTAATTAAACTTTATTCAGTAAGATAAATAATGATTATGTTTACAGAAAAATAAAATCACTAAGTATAGAATTTTTAAAGTAGTTGGATACAGCATCTTTTTAAAATGGTGGAAAATTAAAAAAAATTATCTTATCAAATTAATATCATAATGATTCTGAACTTTAAAGTGTATTATCGTCTTTGATGGATGAAGATGAAAATTTTGCTCTTCGACTTCTGCGATTGACTAATGACTCTTCGTCCATGAATCCTAAAAGAACATTTGTTTCTTCGCCTATTTCATCAATAAAGGATCGAATGTCATTTATAAATGGAATATTATCTGTTAATTTAATTATACTATCAAATAATTTATCACTACTTCCATTGTCATTGGCCACGGCTGGTTTTTCATTGTGATCGATTTCTTCAAAGATATCATCATTTGAATTGTTTGTATCTTCAGTTAATTCAGTAGATAATTGATCAACCAAACTCATACTTATGTCAGACCTCCTTTCCGTTGATTGAAATATCTGAGATACTTGTTTCTCTTCGGCTTGTGTTGATATTTCTTTTGCTTGTTTTTCAATTAGTTCTTTATATGATAATGACAAATTGTTTTCTATTTCTTTATTTGTTTCATCAATATTATTAATATGTAGACCATCAGGCGGTAAAATAACTGGAGTAATATCTTTTATCGTTGAAAATTGATTAGATTTATCACGTTTTTCTACAGGTGATGTACTCTAAATAAGATTATTAATAATAGATGGGAAAAAACAAGGGAGAGAGAAAATTTTTCATGGAATATTTACTGTCCAAAACTCAGCTTCATCATCAGTTATCCAAGCCAATGTTTCAGCTTTCTTATTTCTGCTTGTAATTGACATTATTATAGAATGATTTCGATAAAAAAGGGTGCTTTATATAAATTACACGCGTCACTTCACACACGCTCACAGTTTGAAAATCAATGTTATATTTTCTTCTTCGTTGCGATCGTTCTATACTAGAGACAAAACATTTGTTTATCTCTTGATGCGTAATGAGGAGGAGAAGGGAGCAAGCATAGAGACCCAGTTATAGCTTGTAATTATTGTCCTATTATATGGATTGCATAGATTATTTAATTCGTAGTTTCTTTTTTTTTGCATTGTTCTAATAGTTTTTGCTATTTTTCAAAACAGTCAAGTTCTACTGAATGAGTATACATACGATCAGATCAAACAACTAATATCCAATTTGAGTATAAATTGAAACAATTAATTTTGCACTAATCATAATTTGCAATGCAAATCAGAGATGTGCGGGGCACGGATTTTTCGTGCCTCGCGGGACTCGTCCCGCAAATTTATAAAACCGGTCACACCGACCCCCGGTGGTTTATTTGTGTGAGCACGCCTGCCTCGCTCGCCCC
>OENM01000666.1:27648-66666 GCA_900239745.1 Rotaria magnacalcarata
ACCGCGGTTTTACCGGTCCGGTTACCGGCTCCCATTACCGCAGAACGGATAAATACCGCGGTTTACCGCAAAAAATGATCCGGTATTCGCAACATGGGTTGTCAGTTTTTCAAGAAAAACGAAAAACGTAGATCAATAAAAAAATCCTTTTCTCCATCTACTGATGTCAATATTATATCTAGACCCGTTCAAAACTTGCAGAACAATCACGTAACACTTACTATTGTTTTACTTTTTTTTTCCTCACTGCTTTGTCGGCTCAGGGTTCTGTGGTTCATACCAAACAAAAACGAAAGAAAGAAACAAGTAACAGACAAGTTTGTACATGATAGAATGAAAATAAAGAGCCAATCAATCTGTATTTCGTACTACATACCTAGACTAACGACATCTCTCAATAATTTTTCAGGACCCTTCATCGTAGTCTGTGAAAAATCTTTATCCGCCCGAACCCGTGTGAATCTATACTCGCCCCGCCCGGAACCCGTGCCTTTTATTTTTATTTCACCCGCCCCGCTCGTCCATCAGTGAATCGATACCTGTAACTCGTCAACCCCGAAGTTTTTGTAAAATTCGCGACCCGCCCCGCCGACCCCGCGGGGTTCAACCCGTGGATCACACACCTCTGTTCCAGATAAGAAGAAAATGAGCTACAATAAAGTATATAACAAACTTGTGAAAAATAATTGCTGATAAATGCTGAGTCTCTGAAAAATAAAAATAAGTTCAGATATTTTTGGACGCCAGGTTCGTAATATGACATCCCTCATTTGGAATGTCAATTTGGTGTGTTCATGAAGATGGGGAAAAACAATGAGTTTAATGGAGAGTGTTGTCGCCCTATCATATACTACTACTCTATTTTAATGTTGGTTTTAGAAATCTAGTGGCGCTTGCTGCACCTTCAGCACTTTTTCAGTATCATGTAATGAAATTTGATGCTGAGGTGCAGCACTTACCCCCTTGATCATCGTCGACTTAAACTTATTATAACACTAATATATCACCATATTGGTGTTATGAAATTAATTTACTAGTAAAATCGATGTTTCCTTCAAGTGAACACATGAGAGACGATGGACGCTGGGCAATGAAAGTAGCTCTATTAATACAACATATGTATGGCATCTTATTCAGTAGAGATCTAACGCATCTCTTCCAAAGTATACTTACCCTCCGTCATCTAGTTAAAGTATTCTCGCGTACTACTTAACTCACAAAGTATTTTATCCAAAACTTCTATATTTCGCTCAATGGTTCTTAATAAAAGCTAGAACTATGTAATAGACGATGAAATTCTGCATCTAACGCCAGTAGTTAGGGGGTCACCACATGTGATGAAGTGAATCCGGACACAAACTACGGCTAAAACTAGAATCAAATGTCAAGTATATAGGCTTAAGACCCTGGTTATTTTACAGAATGATATGATCCCAAATGAAAATTGTACCATTATCTAGAAAATAAAATTCTACGTCCAACATAACTAAGACTAGAGAGTAAGCACAGGATAGAAAAAAAATCTGAACAAGAAAATATCGAATCTGATAGTAACGTTACTTATGATACCGCTGTTTTATCTAATTGTTTGCTCTATTCTTTACGCTGTAGATGTGAGTATACAGTGTGGTATGTATGTTGGTAAAAAGAGATTGTCGCCTACGCCCGCACCTCACATCCTGGCCTACACCCACTCTCAAGCACCCAAAAAATCTCGGTCATTCAGTCCAGGATCAAGCGAATCGGAACGGCGAGCGTTATTTGTTGGCATCATAAGCTAAAGTTTTATATAATTATTGCCTAGGCAATTTTCATAACCAAGCCGTATATTCTATCAGTTTTAAAAGCACTTGAATAATACTCGTAAGAGAATTTTCAAGTAGACAATAAATATATCGCATTTCGTGAAATTATTTGCAAAGCAGTTTGTTTCTGTGATTTATAATAAATTTTGCTTTTATAGAAAACATTTTAAGCAAAGGAAATTTGAGAAAACTATTGATGTAATGACTCTAGCTAGTTTATTGGCTAGTCTACCGATTGAAAACTTTTCTACAGTGATAGATAACTGATAGCCTGGATAATTATTTGTTCAATTATTTTATGTATCTGACACAATAGCAAGCATAAACAGTTATCATATCAAAAATTGAAGAAAAAGAATCAAGATCAACGAGAAAACAGCAAGAAAAAAGCAATAAACCGATCAATTATTAATAGCATTAGAAAAATCACGTAATTCGCAATTTGGATGCCGGTATCTAACACCAATAATATAATCACATTTATAAGTATTAACATAATTTTTCTTAACATCATTAACTTAACTACGTTAACACCATTATCATAAGCACTACCAGAGTCCACCAACTGATAAATCATACACTTTAAAAAATATCACTGTTAATGTTAACTACTCCCTTGCCATAATGCAATTGCGGTGGACTATCTAGCTGTTTGATTTTTAGCATCAAGATTTTTAATTAAAATTTGATTTTCTGCTTTTAATTATTAGTTTCTTCTGTCAATTGTATGATTTTAGCTTTTGCTGCATTAGTTCTAATTGAAGATTATCTTTATCTATTTGCAGTTGATTGATGGTGGTTTAGCGAAAGATTGCTCCCATGCGAAAAATTTTCGCGTCTAAACGCATTTTCGATCGCGTTATAGCTATGTTTGAAACGCGTTGAGACGCGGCTAAAATGAAACATGCGACGAGTCTAAACGCATCCAAAAGTACAATGAACCACCTGCCGCAGTCGAACGCGTTTGGAATTATTTTTGGGGAAAAATTCTATTGTTCTCTTAGATTTGACCTACGTCACCGTCAAGATCACATGACGGTCAGCTCCAGAGGCATACTATTAGAACAAGTATTGTTTTTCTTACCCTTTTAAATTGTTCAGTGGTTATAGAGACTAGAAGTTCTAGTGTAGAACAGAAGATCTATGATGGCAAATCAACATACCAAAAACAATGCTATACAGTGGATCGATAGTTTCATATTTTGAAGTCTCTTTTGTTTATCTGAAATGGTTCAATCACTTCACTCTGACCACAAAAAACACATGAATATTAAAAAAATTAATTTAAAATAAAAATGGTAATCATTTCTACTTTTAAAAAGATAGGATTAAGATTAAAACAAATAATTTTATCAAACATCACAAGGTCATGAAAATTTTATTTTTCGATTTACAGTTGCTTTTTATAGAGTTCTAAAATTTTTAAAAAATCCGACAACAGTTTCCTGGTTGAAAATAAACAACTGTATTCTAATTTTACACAATAAAAATTGCCATAAATGATAACGCAACAAATTCATTAATTATGTTTGTATATGACTAACGTTAGTGTTCGTATTCTATCGTCTAACATAAATGAATATATCAATAAAATGTAATTATATTGATGTTTTTAGCCATTTTTGAGACTTTATTTACTCCCAAATATTGCGACTTTTGTTACATTTGGTATTGTGCTACTGTGTTTTTGTTCATATGTGATATCTTTTCAAACTTTAATATAAACTAGTCTTTAATCGGCGTACTAGTTATGATGAACTCGATCATTATCTTCTATTATTATCTGTGCAATTGAAAATGTGGGCAAATAATTGAATAGTAAAAGAAACGCCGTAGGTACATTTATATTAAAGAGGACAAAATGACACATAGTGCTATATGAGTTTCATTGATTAACTGTAATAATGATACCAAAAACTATATGTTGAATACAGCGCACTTTATCATTTTATATTTCGGAATGATTGGTGGTTCAATGTAGGGCATTGTTATTCTAGTTTCTTTCTTTCTGTCTTTGTATCTCTTCTTATTCTCAATCAGTATCGTTTATTGTCTAAGATAAAAATATGGCTCCTACAAGTCAAAACATGAAAGTAAGTTTGTTTCGAATGTTCGTCTATGAATAGTTGATTGTTACTAAAATTGTAACAATGTGCATAGTGTCGTACGTGCTTGTCTGTTCGCTATTGATATTATACAGCCATTTTTCTTTAATTTCTCAATTTATTAGTGTCTTAGCTATTGTTATTAGTTTTCAGAAAAATAACGTTATAATTATTAGATGCATCGAAATCATCGACAATTTCGACGAGGTCGTCCACTTCGAATGAATATAGCAAAAATATTGAAGTAAATTTTGTTTCTTACTGTGATAAAAAAAACGCATGCACTAATTGTTCTAAGAAGTTAATCGAGTATTATATAGTTAGCTTTTTAGACTATTGCGCTCTTGTCCTACTGTAGATTAATGAAGTCACTTTCTGAAGAACTTTGACTCTTGATAACGTATAATAGTTATCAAATGCATGTTCTATAAATTGAATAAAAGGTTATTGTGTTCAATTAACAAGGAATGAAGTTATAAAATAGTAGATATTTTAGATTTGAACCCAGGAGAATGAATCCTAGTCTACACTGTAAAAAAATGGTGCGATACCGAACCCAAAAGAGTACCCTGAGGAAAAAAGGTTTCGCACACACTACGGAACCTAAAAGGATTTCGATTTGGTTGCAATTATCTGAACCAGTTTAGGTTCGGTACAGACCACTACGAAAAACTTGGTATAGTGTCCTGAGTCAATAACAATCAATCTGAGTCACCCAAAGTTGTGTACGAAACCTTTTGAGGGTTTCGTATTGTCATCCTAAATGGTTCNGAACCATTTAGGATGACAATACGAAACCCTCAAAAGGTTTCGTACACAACTTTGGGTGATTCAGATTGATTGTTATTGACTCAGGACACTATTCCAAGTTTTCGTAGTGGTCTGTACCGAACCTAAATTGTTCAGATAATTGCAACCAAATCGAAATCCTTTTAGGTTCCGTAGTGTGTGCGAAACCTTTTTTCCCTCAGGGTACTCTTTTGGGTTCGGTATCGCACCATTTTTTTACAGTGTAGGATCTGATGAGTTCCAATCGGTTCCTATTGGAATCCGACAGAGCTCTTCGGAAGGAGCAAGGAAACTATCGAATTCCTGGTTCCGGAATCCATATCGGAAACTGATAAAATCCGACATCAACCGTCAATTGGAACCGGAATGCTTCGGATTTCATTGGTTCCGACAATCGGATATGATTGGAAATACGACTGTCGGATCCGACATTGATTCCTCAATCAGGAATCCAACGGAATTTCGTCGGATGATAGGACCCCGTAGAATCCGATGGGATTCGGTATCGGATTGATTCACCTGGGACGTTCGTTCAATGTTTCTACTTTATACGTTATCATATTCCTTTGGGTATTTATCATGGATATTTAAACAAAATATACGATGTTATTACATGATGCGTATATTGTTGACAATTGTAAAATCAAAACTGCAGTAACTACGTCTAGTTTACAAACAATGCTGTCTCTACAGCAATATAGTTCACAAGATTTAATCGATCTTCAGAGTATTGATGAGTATAAGTGACAGATAGCAATCGTAATGAATTTTGCATTAAATACTTTATTCACTTAGATTACAGCTGGATATTTACGCAAAAAGCTTGTTAGCGCACCCTAGGGCACGTACTGAACAAAGGGTACCCGAAAAAGTACCCTGCTACTAGTATGTCTTAGGAACTTTATGGTACTGAAGTACTTAAAAGTACTTTTAGGTACCTTTTAGGTACTCAGGTAGGTACCCTGCTGGAAAACAACTAGTAAATGAGTACTTGAAGGTACTGATCAAGTACTCAACTGGATACTATTGCACAGTATGCTTAGGTACCCTGTTACCAAAATTGCAGTACGTTGATAGTCGAACCTAATCTTCGAATTTTTTCATTTTTTTTCTCTCAAAACAATTTATTAAAATTTTTTCGATATTATTTAATTTAATTTTTCCAATACTGAAAACTCTAGCAGGTCAAATTTCGGGATCTGACCGGGCTTGAGTTGGTCGAATCTCGATCCGACCACTTCAGGTTCAGGGTAGTCCGATCTTAATTTACGATTAAGATCAGCATGTTCTCCACTAATAAATAGTCAAGAAATAATCTAGAAAAAAAATATGAAAAAAGTTTATTTTCTGATGGTTCACCGAGTTGTTTATAAGGAGCTGTTCACGCGAAAGAAAACGGTGAATGAACGGACGCCACACAGAACGCGATAAATCTAGGGTACCCTGTAGAGCTTTCCTCAGTAAAATTACAGGTGCGGGTACTCATGCAAGTACTGCTTCAGCGAAACATACTGCTATGGGTACCCAATGCAGTACCTACAACAGTCTGGTTACTGAGAATTTTCTAAGTACCCTTAATAGGTACCCTGGTGTGGCTTTCTTAGTATGTGGGTACCCTGAACCCAGTACATTCCATAGGGCAGCCATTAGAGAGCTAAAATGTGCAACTCACGTAGAATTTTAGTCTAATTCTAGTGATACATAATATTTAAACTACTAAACCTATCCCAAATTTTATTCGTTTTTCTCGACAATCGATTGGTAGAAAAATAATACCTCAGCGATTTTTCTTGGTTACTAACGTCTATAATGGGGATGAGTGGTTGAGTGAACGATCGCAAAAAGCTCGCTTCTAAATTTACACTCACTATTTTTAAGCGAAGAATATCGTGGATATTATATTTTTATTCTAATATTCGATGAAAATGTATGGAAATTGTGGAAGACTCACATTTCTTGCGTTTTGATGTGTGTCCCAACGTTCCAGAGAAACACAAAAATATTTTGAATTTTGACTTTAAGCATGAGTCAATAGAGACTTGCTATGATATCATAATTACCAATATTATGGGCAGCCGATTTAATGTTATACGTACATTAGATATATAAAAGAAGAGTGCATATTATACCTGAATGTCAAAAAAACATTTTTTTTTATCAGCGAAAGAATCTTTTGTATTTAAACGTTTGAATTCAAGTAGAATAGTTCACAGAAACACCAAACTTATTAGAATTCATAGATATTGATTATTGACTATCTATCGCAACATAATTTAAGTATAAAATTCTGTTTTAAAAACAAGAAGTATACAGCTGTATTTATATGAACAGATTAAAATTATTTAATTCCAGCTGATTATTGTGCCAATAACGCATGGACATCAACTAATGCATTTTCATGTTTAAATATTATAAAATGAATTTTACGTTTTCTCATTGAAGAATTCATTCGGTCCACAACGAACATCACCATCACTATCCAGTACATATTTAAGATTTAAAGATGATCTTCAGGACACCAATAGTCATTTACGTCATGAAATAAATTTACTCGAAAGTACTGTAGATCGACTCACTGACAAAGAACAAAATTTATGAGTAGAAACTATTCAAGAACAAACTGAGAATCTTCGATTGGCAGTAAATAATTCAAATTTACAAAAGGCAGTCGATGACTTGAAATTAGGAGTGAGCCATTAACATTAATTTAATATTAATGTTAATGTTTTCATTAAAATTAATGACTTAATATTAATGGTTAATGTTTTCATGAAAACATTAACTTTCCATATTAAGTAACTAACACTTTCGGAGAAAACATTAGCTATTAAGACCAGTTAATTGATTAATAATTGTAGATAATGTTTCCTTAGAAAAACCTAAGTCAGTAATATGGAAAAATTAATGTTTTTATGAAAACATTAACATTAATATTAATGATTAATGAAAACATTAATTTTAAAATTAATGTTAATATTTTTCATTAATCATTAATATTAATGAATTAAGTTTTTCTCAGAAAACATTAACCATTAAGATTAATGTCTAATGTAAGTCATTAATTAATGTCATTAATTAAGTTCCGTTAAAAAAAGTGGTTCAACCCTACTTGAAATCAAGCAAATTTGCAGTTCAGAAAATGTATGAAGATATGAAGGGAAAATATGAAGATATAAATGGGAAATATGAGCAATTATAAAAAAAATTGTAAGTTTTGAAAATAGATTTCAAAATTATCAAGAAGATCGAAATTCAAAGAAAAGAATCTCAAACTCTGAACCAAGTGTAGTAAAACGTATATTAAAAGATTTTAACATTGATAGTCCATCAAGACAAACCAATGGTAAGTACTTAGCAACTAAAAGGCAAACTTTGTATAATGTATGCTTGTTTAGAACTGAAAATGAAGCCATGGTCGTGTTAATAGTGTCTTGGCTATGATGATATGGATAGCTGTAGTTTTTTGTAGATATTCTTTATTTTTATACAAACATCATTGTATTTACTTTATTTAAATAAACGTGGAATAATAAAGCGTATATTTTTCTTCGGATATCTGCATATATGTCAAAGTTGAAACTTGAATTCAATTGAAACGTGAAATTTTCAATTTTCAATTTTCAACTTTTAAACCAATAGCATTCTGAATAATCGTGACTCATACATATATCGCTGTGAGTTGAAAGTTGAAAGTTGAAATTTTCTATTTTCAACTGAATTCAAGTTTCAAGTTTGACACTACTGGATATCTGAAACCGAAACTAAGAGAACATTGCATTTCATCGTTATTTGAAATTTTAACTAATCTTTGTAATGCAAATTGTTTGATGCAACTGTGCCAATATCGGTGGCACGCTTCGATGATTCTCCTTCCTTCTCTTTCTGTTCTCTTTCCGTTGCTCTAATATATCTCTCTCCTGTCTCTCTCCTATATATACGTGTGTTATGTATGAAGTTGGGACACGACTAGAGATGTCAGATGACACAACACACCATCATGCCGACGGGTATAGGCGACACTCTCTAGTTTTGTCGTTACACTCTGGATATGTGAAGAAGCAAATAAACATCATTGCCGAGAGTGGCTGTAAGCTACTCCACCTCTATCCAGTTTGTCCTAACGATATAAATCAAACAGGGTCTCTTATTTATCGTTACTTGGCGACTCTGGCAGACCTCGGTCATTATATCTGGACCCTGGCTGTCGAATCCTGGCAAATTCTCAACACAATTGATTTGTGTCAAAATCAACAATAACTCAACATCATGAACCATCATTCAAAACTTTAATTCAATAGCAANGCAGTGTTACAGAACATCAGTGAACGTACTACAGGGCGGCTATTCTCCCGGCCGGCAGTGCGAGTCATCGGCTCGCGTTCCTTCGCAACATCTGTACGTTTCATGTCTCTTCTTCTCAAATCTCTTCATTCATCATTAATTTCAATCAGATTTGTTCCGTTTCGGTTAGAACAACCTAATGTTGATAACAGTTGAACACTATTGCCTACCGTTCGTAAGCAATTTCAATTCTTAGATCACCAATATACCGTCTGTACAACATCTAGCTGACTGTTTTTAATGTTCAAATATTCGCCAATATCAGATACGTAAATATGATTAGAATAAAAAATAAAAATAAATAGATCATATTTAAGATTAAAACTTATGAAAAGTGTGAAAAAGTGTTTTCCGATTGATTGCCTAAAAGGCATATTATTTTTTCTTGTATTCGTGTTAAATTAGACGTGCTACTTTTGATAAAATCAAAAATGAAATGTGAAAGTTTTTTTTATAAAGAATTAATGTGTGACTAAATTTTTCTCCGATAGGTTATCGTCTGTTATTCGTCGTTTAGTGCTGAGACACTATGTTTTTTTCTCTTGCTATTTGTGACATGTAAAACTAATCTAACTATAAATTTAGAAAAAGAAAACGTTCTAGGTATCGTTTATGCACTAGATTCGATTTTCTGTACGCTATGAATTACTAAATTGTTGTTTTCTAATTTCTGCCGAAAAATGTATTCGAATTCGTTAAGTAATTGATTGTTTGTTTAATTGTTTCTAAGGGCTATGTTATCATTTTTTTTATCTCCTATATGAATGATATTTTAATGAGACCAGTACATGCGAAAATCCGTGATGCATCATGTCTGTGAAGAATTCTATCAAGCTTAAGTTGTTAAATTTTTTTCTGTATTGTGAAAAATATTAATGTATACTAATTAAAAGAGTGAAAATATTATTTTGTCTAACTCTTTTCTGTTGTATCATGTTCTTTGTACGCTATTAATGAAATGCATATTGTACGTGCTTAAAAATGAAGAAAAAGTGTTCTAAAAAGTTCGTTCGTCGTAAATTGTTAACTTCGTATATTATGATAATGCCGTTTGTCTGTGAAGGTTGCAGCCGATTTGATTATCTGTTTTATGTGTTTATATCATGCGTATTGCACGTAACCGTGAAAGAAAGTTCAAATGATGAACTGATTTTTTTGTTATTATGTGTTTGTGTCGTTCCTTTTCCTTTTCTTCGCGTATCTCTTTTCCATTTTCCTTTTCTTTTTGATATTGTAAAGACGCTCAGGAGCGCGTCTGATCTGAGTGGGAGGGTGTGCCGATATCGATGACACGCTTCGATGATTCTCCTTCCTTCTCTTTCTGTTCTCTTTCCATTGTTCTAATATATCTCTCTCCTGTCTCTCCCCTATATATACGTGTGTTATGTATGAAGTTGTTACACTCTGGATATGTGAAGAAGCCAATAAACATCATTGCCTAGAGTGGCTGTAAGCTACTCCACCTCTATCCAGTTTGTCTTAATACATCGACTCGTCAGGGTCATATATTTATCGTTACATCAACGAGAACTTTTAAGTCATCAGTAAACTATAAAATATTTAGCTGTTATAAAATGTTTTATGACAAGAAAGCAAGTCTTCGGATCGCGGTTCCTTATTGTCCAGTGAAAATAATGCTCTCGAAAGAATGAACTCCTTTAGTTTTTACACTAATAGTGAATGTCTGATCGTTTTCTTATCGACACATGTATGTGCAAATTCATATGAAATTAATTTTTGTTTATTTTTTAGTTATAGGCATTTCCATATATAACAAATGGATTGCGCTTACTAGTTGATAGAATTTACTTTTGAAACATTTATGAATTAGCCGATGTATTGTAATTAATTATTGTTGATATCTTGATGGTACCCATAGAGTTAATACTATATTATGAAAAGATGTATGATATATTTAGCACGAGAGTAAGCCTCATAGATCTCAGATAATGTAAAGTCAAAGCAGAAAAAAAAGAAATTTCTTTATTGTAGATCAGAGAAAGTATTTTGCTCTATCACCATGTCAATCAATAATTAAACATAAAAATAATGAATTGAAAATTATTTTTCCAATGAAAAGATCGGTAGACTTGCTTTAAAAAGATATTTGCTTTAAGAATGTTTGTTATCGGATCTTTTGTCAAATAATTTTTAAAAGAAAATCCAGCATTTTGGTTTTTAGTGTGAATTTCACACTGACACTGTGAAATACAGTACTAGTTTAAATTTAAAAAAATTCAAATACATATTTCTATTGTTTTACTTTTTAGCCTTAAATCAACACATTTTCGTTTTATTTTTTGATGAAATAGTAATTTATCTTTACTGATATCGTAAACTCCTGAAGAAACTAATGACGAAGACCGAATTATTAGCACAAACATGTCTTTATCAATGAGCAATTAAAAATAAATGATTAATCATGATGTATTGCTAACGTTTGAAGCTTAATCATTTTTATATTGAAAACATTTATGTCAATATGATTAATTATCTATTTAGCATCATGCTCACTACCTTTTTACTATTTGTGCAAATAACTTTCGTGTTGTAATTTGAAAATTTAATCCCAGCAATGTTCAACAAGTGCAGGACTGCTTATAGAAAAGTTGAATGTTTAAGACTTTCCTTCTGGTTAGAGTTCTGCAGGTTAAGACTTTTTTGTACCCTAGCCCTGCTCTATCGTAAAACTTCGTACCCTTGTCCTGCAGGGTAGGACAGGGTAGGGCACGGTAGGGTAAGGTTGTCCTGCAGGACTCTACTTTTGGTGTCTGCAACCTATTAGATATATTCCACAATGCGTAATATTTTATTTGATAATTAATTCCTAGTCTTCTACAAATGCATTCTTGTTATTATATTAGTTTTAAAAACGTAGTTAAACAATCTCCCGAAAACTATCAACATTCGTCTGAATCTTATACGATGAGTAGTTTTGACTTTATTCGAATTTGAATGCATATATTTATGTATCACAGTCCAGCCCAAAGAACACTTGGTTGATAACAACTTTACTTAATTTGAAAAAAATGTGGATAGATTTGTGAAAACTATTTTATCAGTAAGATATAACTGATTTCATGTGGTAATGGGTGGTGACATGTTTGAAAATTATGCGAAAGGTCACTTATGATAATATAAGCTGGTGAATGAAAACGATTAATATGTTTAAAACAACGAAAAACTCTTTGAAGAAGTGATGAAAAATATGAATGACGCGCATGAGCATATTCAAAATCTCCATCAATAACAAAAGAATCTCCTAATCGAGCAGCTTGTGCTAATGCATAAAGATTAGGCCATCGTTGTGGATTATATTTCATATCTAATGTAGCAAAGATTGTTTTATGAAATGGAGATTCTAATCGACTAGGATCTGACATAGCAATAATTGATTCTTTTCTTTTTTCCATTCGTAATCGATGACATTCTCTTCGAGCTTCTTCATCATATAAATATCTTAAAGAGAATAATTCGAGAAAAAAATTAAATGAAATTTTATTTATTTATTTAACTTACTCGTAAAGCTCACGCCGAGTATTAAGTGATTTAACAATGAAAAGTCTTTGCCAATATTTAGGAACTATACTCGATTTTGGTATAGGTTGAGCCCAATATTGATTTAGCCAATGCATCTCTTCCCAAAGAACATTCTTTTTTGTATTTTCATCATTGATTTGATCAAGCGATTGAGTTACATGACGAAGAAGTGTCCATCGTAGAACAGAAATAGCTGTTGAACGTTTTGTTTTTGTCTTAACAACATGCTCCCATCCATGATGACGAAGATGCATTCTAATTTTTTTTATCTCTTATTTAGTTCATAAAGAATCTTTATTTTAACTATTCGATTTTTGGTAGGATATTTTTCTATCATTATGATTGGATGTTAAATTGAACCAATGAAGTACTTTTTGTTGATGCATAATTTCTTTTTAAAGAAATCATGCACTCAGCAATGTCCCAAACCTTCTAGAATAGGAGGGGGGAAGCAGATTGAAAGACATTTTTTCAAGAAAATCGTGCAGATAAACTGTAAAATTTTGAAAAAAATTGATTTCCTTGCTGGTAAAAATTAGTATTTTTTACTTTTCCGGGAGCGAAACGCTCACAGAAGCTTTCTAGAAACAATAGTGCATGCAGTTGATCTATTAGCATAGTAAATATAAATGAATTCCATGATGTTTTTGTGAAACCAAACAATTTTTTCCAAAAATATTTCTCATTAATCGATATCAATGTCGTTCAAAGAGGAACAAAGAGGAATGAAGTCACTTCATTGAAGTGACTGTTTGATTGTTATCATCAAGTTTACATTGAAAGAAAGTGTTAGTTGAACGGAGAAGATAGTCTAATGTTCTTTTTGCGTGTTTTTTTTATAATGTTTAGGCGAGACACAAATTTTGATCAGCGAAAAGATAATGTATACGGATAGTTCAAATACGAATTGAAGCGACTCTTATTAAGAATTTCATGTAAACAGAAAGTCAAAGTATCATTTATCTGTTTGTACTCAATGCCAATTTTTTATCACATTCTTGTTTCTACAGATAAATTTGAGCTTTTATTTCAATTGTTAGTAAGATTTCAACTTAGGAAAAAGGCTTAGCGAAACATAGAATTGAAAAAAGTGATTGGCAAAATAAAAGAATTCGTATTTAATTAGTACACATATCATGCAAAAATATTGAAAGTCGTCTGTTGATTTTGGTTATTTTCGAAGCGTAGGTACAACATAGAAATGCTTTAGTTTCTGTTACAACAATCATTAGAAATACTATAATATTTCATCGAAAAATCAAATAAATTCACAACTGTGCCTTGATATTTTTCTGTACAATTTCAAGATAGTATTGTTGGAGCAGTTTTTGACTTCAATTAATTATCTATTAAAAGGAGTTATTATGTTTAACTTACATTTATTATTGTTAATTCTTTCAAAGCGTTATGTTGGTAATACTAAACGTTCATCGGCAGCCAGTCTTTTACTTATTTGTATAATTGTTCGATTTTAAGATTGTGCTTCTCATTTTCAAATATATATCACTGAGATTATTTGAGTTTCTATTGAGATCTAGGTAAAGAAAGGGTGACGATTGCCGATTTTCGACATGGCCGATAAACTAGTAGATGTTTTAGCTAAGTGCAAAGCTGATTTTTTTCTTTTTTCATCTGTGAAGTTGAAAAATATGAGAATCTCTATTGATTCATACATTATGATAGGTTCTCTATATCAGTCATTAAATGAAAAATTACGTAGGTCGCTGTTAACATCCACTGGTTGAGAACAATTTTGAAGGGACTCCCAATTGTTGATGTCATCTTCTACATAACATTCATTTATTATTAAAACATCAAACAAGATTCAAATTTCAAAACAAATTCTTTTCTACTCAATAGTATATTTTTAATCAATATAACCAATACCGTTCTGTACTAATGAGAAATATATATTGCGGATTTTTTTCTTGTTTTTCTCAAGATTAAACTTTATACATATTCGACTAAACAAGAAAATTTTAACTAAAACTAGATATAATAAAAAGTAATGTCATACCTGCTACATCGATTATTATAGAAGAGAGCTCCGAATGAAGTGGAATGGGACGAAAAATTCATCCCATAGGACAACTAATGTTGACCTATCCGACCCCATGGGATTGAACAATGAAATCATTTATTCTATCCTATCTCATGAGGCTAATATCGTTACCGATAGTGCTATATAGTAATGCCTGTCCTACGAAAACTATCATGAGAGAAAGATTCATTCTACCTTTCATTAGGTCATAAGACACATTTTCGGTCCCATCTCATGATAAAGATTAAAGTTTTCTCCAGTTGTGTTCCATGAGCTATTCAAGAGAAAAACGTATGGCCAATCCTACCCCATGGGATGGGATGGGATTGTCTGATTCTATTCGTAGCTCTGTTATAGAAATACATATTTCAATAAACTTGTCGCAGGTTCAAACGGATGCATATTTCTAAATGATTTATTGTCCAATAATTGGAACGAAATTCGATCGAATAATAGAAAAATATTCCCATGTTGTGAAAACCGGATCAATTTTAGTGATGAATTGCGATATTCATTTTTAAAAAATCGGTGGTTTTAAGTGATATCGCGGTTGTTTACAAATTTTTGTGTTCAACCGCGGTTCAACGATAGCTTTTCCAGTAAAGTGAAGATGGCGAAGAGTTATAGAACAAAAAATAAAAGAAAATATATATTCAATGTCCTCGTCGAACTGTCGCTTATTTTTCTTGTTGGCGTGGTTAGAGCCAATAATTAAGAAACGAGCAAAAGATTCAATTTAGAATGGACTATTCTTAAACATAAATAATTTTAAATATTTATTTCGTCTTTTAAAATATTTATTTTTTAATATTTATATTTTTTTCTTTAATGTTTCGAAATACACTTCTACTTAAGATTAATTTTTTATTTAATTTACAGATTATCATTCATCAATTTAATTTCTAAACTAATGTTTGAAAAAGAATTTAGAATACGTTTTGTTTCTTATATTTTTAAATCAATTTTTTTATATTAAATGTTTTGGATTATTTTTCAACATTTATTTATTAGATTTATTTTATTTTATTTTTAGATCTATTTTTTCACATTTTATTTTAACTGAAGTTTTTATAATAATTATTTTATATTTGTTTGGATATACATTTTTTGTTATTTTTATGTATAACTTTTCTTTTTGCTTGTATTTTTTTAAGTGAAATAAATGAGATTAATTCAAAGATTATTTTTAAATCTTAAACTAATATTGACGAGATGAAGCTTCGAACACTGCCGGTAAGCCACCGTTTATCAGTGAAAATTCAAGCGATTTGCGGTGGTTTACCGAACAAAATCACCGGTTTACCGCTGTTTTGGGAGTCGGTAACAGGACCGGCAAAACCATGATTAACCGTCCTGGTGGAACGTTACGACCATCGTACACTGTCGTGTACATGACATCAGAATTACGACCGTACGTCGACTTACTTTTAAACCGGTGCGCCCGTTTTTATCACATGAGTCTGTTATTTTTCGCAAATAAAAACAAGATTGATTAGAAAAAACTGATTGATACTCTTCGATTCTATTCACCTAATCGAAGGTAATTGATTGCACCAATCGACGATCTTGCCCTATTCTTTCCAGGTTCTTGTTTTTCTTGGTTTTCAGACAAGATTCTTTTTCTATTCCTTCTATACAAGATTCTTGTCTGAAAAAACTGATCTTGCCTTTCTGAGAAGATTCGTGTAGACCGAATCTTGGCTGGTGAGGCAAGAAGTTCTTCTCCAGACAAGATTCTTGTATTCTTGCTTTCTTGCCTGATTCTTGCTTTTCTTGCATTCTTGTCTGGTTCTTATTTTTCTTGATATTCTTGTCTGATTCTTTTTTCCTCAGATTCTTGTCTGTTTCTTATTTCTTGTGTTTCTTGCCTGAATCTTGTCATATTAAAAAAACCTTGTATAGGTTATTATTACTGTCTGTTTCATACCATTTTATTATGAGCTTTGCACACCATGTACAAAAAAATGTAAAAAAACAAAAAAATACTTTTAATTTCTCAGTTTTTGACACAAGAAACAACAGAAAATTTTCATTATCAAAAAAAAAATATTTATTTTTTTGGAACTTCAGCATTGTCATGTGTATGTGGGATTTCCATCGTCCATTAAAAAAATACTTTTGTACATAATGAAAGAAAATCTAAAAAAATAAAATAAGTAGAAAGATATGGATTAGTAAAATATTGAAATGTATCCAATAAGTGTAATTTATCGGAGAAAAATTTAAAAAAGCTATTACATACTCCATTGTTCTCTATATATCGAATGGAAACATTTTCTCTACATCTAATTGAAATAGAGTTGTTAGATGTTGTTTGAACGAATCGAACGTTTTAGGAAAAGTACATATTAAAAGTGAAATTGTACTAGCTACCGAATTAATAATGAATAAATAACGCTCAAACATTGCTTTATATACTTGATCACACAAAGACGACATCACGTGCCGTTGATCTTGGAAAGCTAACAAGAATATTTTTCTTTCCTATCATAAGAATCTTGTCTGAACAGTAAGAAATTTAAAATATCTTGTATTTCTTTCCAGTGTCTGTTTTTTCATAATTTTCAGAGAAGATTCTTTTGATCTTGAACTTCAGACAAGGTTCTTATTGAAAGGAAAGAAAAAGATTCTTGCCTGAACGTTAAATATATCTTGAATATCTTATGATTCTTGCTTGATTCTTTTATTTCTGATTAATTAGACGAGATTCTTGTCATCTTGAAATCCAGACAAGATTCTTTTTACTTTCCTGTCGAAAAGAATCTTGTCTGAATACAGGAATCTTGTCTGAAAGTAAAGAAAAACAAGAACCTGGAAAGAATAGGGCAAGATCGTCGATTAGTGTGGCTATTGAAAAACAAAATCAAAATTAATCGATTTGAGCATTTAGAATGAATTAGAAAATCGGATCTAATTCATAATAATCATCCTGAAACTTATGAAACAATAGTTTCGAACCAGCTTTTTTGCACTTTGAATGCCGTTGTATTAATTTTCAACAGAATCTCATAGCCAAAATCAGTACCAATGATTGAAATACTCAAAAAATCTAATTAAATTAAGATTAAAATCAACTTCGTTGGCCCTAATCTCTAATCGACTTCATTTGTGAATGCCTTATAAGAAAACAAGCAGCTCTTTATGAATACACTTTCTAGTGCTTCATTCCCAGGTTGAGAAGGCACAATCGTAAACGGTCGTATTCGACGAAATACACCTAGATACAATGATCGTATACAATGTCATACATTCTGATACGATTAACGTATACGTTGCGAGTAAACAACTGGTGTACACATTTTTTGTTAATATATCTCGTTCTTGCTTTTACATAAAATAGTTACCAGGATAAAATCAATGAAGAAAATTCGACTGCGTGACATGCATATTACTTACTAAAACAAAATGACTGAATTTTTAAATTATAAGATATGTTAATCAGCATCATAATTAGTTAAAATCATTGAAGCTGGTATTCTTGAAAAAACAACAAATTTTTCTTTGGAACTAATTCACAAATGAATCATTTTTGTATAGTATTGATGCATAGAGAAGTAAAGATCTTCTATTGCTAAAAAATAATATTCGGAGGTCACGAAATATTTTATTTATTTGATAATTTGTTTCGAGCAATGGAAGTCTTTTACTTTTCTAATTCTTGTGACCGAGAAAATATCTAAAACAAATTTTATAAGGTAAGCATAAAATAACATTTTTAATCAATCCATACTAATTCTGTTAAACTAGAAACTCGTGCATAAAAAAGGCACTAAAATATTTTGAGTTTGAATAAAATACCCATGTCGTGAAAATCGCCGCGATTTTGGTGATTTTGAAAAAAATCGGCGTAAAGTGCCGATTAATCATATATAGTGAAGAAATCAATGATTATATAGGCATTTTATCACGCTCATGGTAAGAGAACCGATATTTTCAAAAAGCGGCGATTAATCAGAGCGATTAATCGTTGATTAATCACGGATCTTAGTAAGAGAAATTAAAATTACCAATTAATTAGGAAAAGTTTGAAATCTATAAAATCGTGAATAAAATCTCCTTATACATCAAATTTTTCAATGTATTCGTTGAAACTCAAAGCTGAAAACCGGATTTGTTTTATTGAGGGTGTCGCTAGAGTAATCTGCATGGGATTGGATAATTTCGAATCACAATGAAATCGAATTGAAGTTTACATTCATTTCTTTATTTCAAATCGGTAACATGTTTTCATCATGTATATTGTGCTTGAGATATATTTTTTACGTCGAATACTTTTTAGATTGAATTTTTTTCTTGAATCTAATTTCAGATTAATTTCTCGATGCTTGATTAGCGTCAAACTGAAAAATATTGACTTTCTTCTATATATTTACATCTTGTACCATAATGTCACAATTATTATTTTTTTTAGATTTATATTTCCTCGGTGTGTTTTAGATGCAAGCTTCTTATACCGACATGACTTTTTAATCAATGCTCATGAAAACAATTTATTCTGAATATGTATCCGTATACGTGAACTGTTTTTCTTTTATTATACTCTGCTTTTGTTTTAAATGTTTACGTATTGTATGAGTTTTCTTATTTTTTTGTAATAATTGTTTAGAGTGGAATCATGTACATGTTTTAGTTTTACAATAAAAAAAATGGTTCAATTAGAATCAGCAATAAAAATTATAAAATGTATTTATAAAATTGACTTTAAATGACTCAAATCATGCCTAAAATTGGAAGAATAATGCGTAGTAATCCATCGAGAAAATCGCGATTTATCGCAATAATCGCTGTAAATATCACAAAAAAATCGGCGATTCAGCGCACGATTATCGTTTCGATAAATCGCGATTAATCGCCAATTTTTTGCCGATTTCGAGAGCATGGGAAATCAGTCCAATTTAACAGATATTTAATGTTACAAAAATTTTGAAAATTACGAATCAATATAATTATTTGAAAAAGTAATAACACAAGATTATTTGGATAAATATAAGGAATAGAGTTCGAATCCAATTGCTTATGAATGGTAAAAGTTCTCTGAAACAAATCACTGCTATATACAAATTTAGAAAGATGAATGGAGTGCTTTGCTCAAACTAAACACGTTTGGTTCTCTCCGATACCTCATCAATGATTTAGCATTGAACGATCATGTTGCAATTAATTCCTACGCACAAATTAAATGATTGTGAATAAGAAAGAAATATCTTTGATTGTGTGTCGATTTTTCATACGAATGCCTATTAGGTTATTTTAAGCAAAATATTATAGCTTTGAACTGTAGCTGCGAGAGAGAAACACTCCTACATTAATTAGTCTACTCAACAGTCTGCCTCAATTAGTAGAATCCTTCGGTGATTTTACCTCTTCTTTTTCCTGCACAATCGTATGTCTTCCATAGGTTGATTGCAACCGCCCTCTATCACGTTTTAGAGGTCATTGGCACTAACACAAATAAATGGCTATCTCTTATGATGAAGATGAATGCAGTTTAGCGGATACAGTGTGCAGCTATTTTACGGATCCTGAAATCGATGATGAATATGGATATTTATATTGATAATATACTAAATGATGAAAAATTACAATTGTTATTCCAGCAAATGAATATTGGTCAAGAAAAACAAAGAGAATTAGGTTTAGTGTTCTATCAAAATTTTATTCAATCACCAACAACAGATTATTATTTGAAAAAAATAAAAGATGCTTTACTTAAAATTTCATCATTATCATTAATTCAAGACGATTTACAAGACATTATCAAAGATATAGCCAATTCTATACACCAGCATTCAATTATCTTCCAAAAAACGATTCAGCATGTGGAAAATATTGAATTGAAGTCGAAACAAATGCAAGAGAAAATGGATGAGATGCAAGAGAAAATGAATAAGATGCAAGAGAAATCAAATATGAAAGATGCTTTAATTATTTCTTATGAAATTTCGTCATTATATATTGAATATTTTGTTAAACCTGTATTTTTACGCTTATTAGGAACTTCTTCATGGGATCAATTCACAAACAAATTAACTCAAATAGAGGTAGAACTAGATGATAATCGTCTTCAATCGATCGAACATGGCCAATCAGTCGACGATGAGCAATTGTATACGCCATTAACAAAATTTCTTGAACCACTTCAAAAAGAAATCAGTATTAGCCTAACTGATATTCGATTCTTACGCAAAGATCGAACTGGCATTGCTCATTATCGTCATAGAACACCTAAAGAACAATTATTATTAATTGAACAAGCTAAGAAGTTTTATTTTCCTGAACAATTTGAACATAAGCAATTAGTCAATGATATGATATGTGCACTAGAGAAATCTAAATCTCGCTTTCATCGTTGTCGTTAAACCTTTTTATATTATATATTTTTTTCGTTGTACATGATAATAAAAAGATCTAAGATGATATGGTGGAAATAAAACTTTTTAGCTTGATAGTATCAAGCATGACTTGAACCAAAATAAAGTACGATTGTATGTTCCCACGTTTTTAACCACGTGATATTTAGACGAAGGCATTAATATAGATGTACAAAATTTTCGCAAATGTTTTCAAGTTGATGAATTAAAATTTTCCGAGTACCTACCTAGTCCGATGTTCGATACAAATAGACACAAACTATGTTAAATAAATCAATATATAATTCTCTTGTTGAATGAAAATAAGTTGAATGTACATGAGATAGTGGATGATGACATGTTTGAAAATTATGCGAAATATCACTTATTATAATATAAGCTGGTGAATGAAAATGATTAATATGTTTAAAGCAACGAAAAACTCTTTGAAGAAGTGATGAAAAATATGAATGACACGCATGAGCATATTCAAAAACTCCATTGATAACAAAAATATCTCCTAATCGAGCTGCTTCTGCTAATGCATAAAGATTAGGCCATCGTTGTGGATTATATTTCATATCTAATGTAGCAAATATTCTTTTCTTTTTTTCCATTTGTAATCGATGACGTTCTCTTCGAGCTTCTTCATCATATAAATATCTTAAAGAGAATAATTCGAGAAAAAAATTAAATGAAATTTTATTTATTTATTTAACTTACTCGTAAAGCTCACGCCGAGTATTAAGTGATTTAACAATGAAAAGTCTTTGCCAATATTTAGGGACTATACTCGATTTTGGTATAGGTTGAGCCCAATATTGATTTAGCCAATGCATCTCTTCCCAAAGAACATTCTTTTTTGTATCTTCATCATTGATTTGATCAAGTGATTGAGTTACATGACGAAGAAGTGTCTATCGTAGAACAGAAATAGCTGTTGAACGTTTTGTTTTTGCCTTGACAACATGTTCCCATCCACGATGACGAATATGCATTCTACTTTTTGCCTCTTAATTCATTTGTAATAACATCTTTTAATGATTTTATTCTACTTCGATAAAAAAAATCGATCTCAATTCTTTTTATTGGATATTAAATTGAACCAATGATTTTGCTTTTATCAATGTATTTTAAAACAAGGAATATTTTGATCTATCAATATAGTAAATAGAAAAACAATGATGTTGCGAAACCAAACAATTTTTGTGACTCATGAAATGAATCTATTCAAATCATTTCGCTATTTTCAATTCTAAGAATGCTGAGAGAGTAAAAGAAAATTCTTGTTTTTCTTTCTATTAAACGTAGTTGTCAAAGTAGAAGTGAATGAAATAACATGTTATGGTGTAATGATTAAAAATTTCATCTATTTTTTTCTCCAGATTGTTGCTACGTTTCGGTGTGTAAGCTTAAAAAAAAACAGAAAAATGTTTGAAATTTGGGTCAGATAGAAAAGAAATTTTATCTACTGAAACAACAACAAAAATTATGTCAGATGAAATACAACAATTAGCAAATACCACTACCGGTAATCAAGCTTTACTCTCAAATGAAACTGAAGTAATTTTTTCTTTGTTTTAATTATTTAATCACAACTAATGTTTTTTTTTAAAGGATCAATCAAAAGATCTGGCTGTATGTGTTGAAGGTGCATGGAAAAACTATGGTCATTGGTGGAAATCTATGACAGCCTTACGTGATGTTACTCTTCATGTGCCAAGAGGATTTATGTAAGTTATTTTATGTTTTTAGTATTTTATTAATGGAAAGCAATTCAAATTTAGATATGGTCTATTAGGTCCATCTGGATGTGGCAAAACAACTTTATTAAGATGTATAGTTGGGCGTTTACAATTGAATCGTGGTGAGGTTAATGTACTTGGTCAAAGACCTGGTAGTCGTGGTCATCAAATTCCTGGACGAGCTGTTGGTTTTATGCCACAAGAAGCTGCACTTTATAAAGATTTTTCAATATCTGAAATGCTTCATTATTTTGGTCATCTTCATAATATGAAGAGAGGAGATATTTTGTCACGAGAAGAATTTCTTCTTTCTTTTCTTGATTTACCTTCACGTGGGAAAAAAATTTGTCAATTAAGGTATGATCAGAAATTTTAATAGAATTTCTATTTTTATTTTTGTTTTATTTTGTTCTCGTAAAGTGGTGGTCAGCAACGTCGTGTATCATTAGCATGTGCTTTACTTCAACAACCACAATTATTACTTCTCGATGAACCAACTGTTGGTCTTGATCCACTACTAAGAGAAAAGTTTGTATTTATTTGTATTTTATTTTTATTTGCGATTTTGAATTAGAATTTGGAGCCATCTTATTTACATATCAAAAAGAAGTAAAACAACAATTATCATAACAACTCATTATATTGAAGAAGCAAGAAAAGCTGATCGAGTAAATCAATTGTGCATTTTCTAGTTTGATACAAAAATATTATTTAGGTGGGTCTAATGCGAAGTGGTCGTATGTTAGCTGAAGATGAACCGTCTCGTCTATTAACCAAATATAATCAAACGGTTTGTTTATTATCTAGACAACAAAAACAAATAATTATAAATTAATTTAAAATATACTTTAGAGTTTAGAAAATGTCTTTCTTTTTCTATGTGTTGAAGATCAAAAAAGTGTTCTCCAAAATTCAACTCATAGTATTATTCAAGATGATAAAATTGAAAATGCTGCTAGTGCTGATAATAAAAACTTGTCTCCACTTGATGTCACTAATGGAGAAACTCCTCATTCAGAAATTCGTAAAAAAGAATTAGTGAAAAATCGTGAGTTTAATAAGAAAAAATAAATGAATCATAAGGATACAGTGATACACCGGTTGTATGCATAGTTTTATACTGATCTAAATATATGCGTATTGAATAAAGATAGATTTTTTCTTGATTAAAAATATTTATTCCATAATTAATAAAATATTTTATTTTTCAAGCTGTATTACGTGCAAAACGAGCTGCCGTAGATTGTTGTATTTGTCCGCATATGCATAAGATTTATGCATTGATGGTCAAAGATTTAACAGTGATTAAAAGAAATATTGGGTAAACATTTTTCTTCTATTTCGTTTTCATATGATTTGAAATTCATTTTAGGTTTTTAATTTTTCAATTTTTAATTCCACTCATACAAATTTCTCTGTTTTGTCTTTGTATCGGCCGTAAGTTTGATTTAATTTTGTTTTGTTTTAAAATAATAATTTTCAGGTGATCCTCAACACATTCCTATGGCACTCTATAATAGCGAAGCAATAAATGGATTTCCAACTGGAAATCTAAGTTTAGCACTTCTAACTAAAATTGATCCTGAACAAATTCATTTTGTAAGAAATTTAATTATTGAATTTAACTAATTTCATTTGATTATTTCAAGACACCGTTTGATGATTTTAATAAAGCTATTGATGCTGTTAAACAAGGCCATTATTGGGGTGTTGCTGCTATTAGACTTAATTTTTCGCGAGGAATTCAAAATAAGTTAGTATTTTATCTTAAAATTTATTTTTATATTTATTTGATCTGCTTTTCATTTGTTTGTTAAAGATTAATTTCATTAAAAACAGACTCAGCTACGTTGAACGCATCATCTATTCATCTTTATCTTGATATGACAAGTAATTTCAGAATAAAATAATTTTATTTATTTTTGTTGTGTTGTTGTTCATATAGATCAACAAGTTTCTTTTGTCATGCAAAATGTCTTATTACATAGTACTCAATTACTTTTAAAAGATGTTTTATCCAATCATCGAGTTGATCCAGCGTTAGCTGATCCTCCTGTTGTAATAGAAACTCCGATATATGGATCAAAAGCTCAAAGATTTTTAAATTTTGCTGCACCAGGAATGATGATATCGATAATATTTTTTTTGGCTATTGGTTTAACAGCATTAATATTTGTTGTTGAAAAAAAAGAAGGTCTTTTAGAACGTAGTTGGATTGCTGGTGTGACAACAGTTGAAGTTATGCTTGCTCATGTTATTGTCAAATTCTTTATACAGTTTATTCAAATTATTTTAATGGTTGTTTTTGCTGATGTCATTTTTCAAGTTCGTTTCTTTTTTTGTTTTTAGTTTCTAATTTTCTTTATATTTAAAGGTAACTATTGAAGGACCTGTTTTATTAGCGATGGCATTAATTTTTATTCAAGGCATTTGTGGAATGAGTTATGGTAAGAGAATATGAAAACTAAATGTGACAAGAAAATATTTCTTTTTTTAAGGTTTATTTATATCAGCTATGTGTGAACAAGAAGTTGAAGTTATGGAAGTTGCACTTGGAAGTGTTTTCCCCATATTACTAACTTCAGGTTAATACATTTTCGAATATATTTTCGTTTTTTATAATTTTTATTCTTGTTTAGGTGTAATATGGCCATTAGAAGGTATGCCACCCGTTATGCGTTTTATTAGTAATTTTACTCCATTAACGCATGTCGTTGAAGCAATGCGATGTATTGTTTCTCGAGGTATGACATATATTATTTTTCATTTAAATATATTTAGTTTATTTTATTTATTTTATTTAGCATGGACATTAGCATATTTTAAAGTATGGTCAGGATTTGTCATATCCGGTGCATGGAGTTGTGGCTTTTTTACTTTAGCTGCTATACTCTTCGCTCTTCGGAAATAAATTCATTCTAGTCTTGTACATTATCTTCTCATTGTTCTTTTTCTCTTTCGTTCTCACATTGTATTTTCGAATTTAATTGAAATGAAATTGGGGGTTTTACAATAAAAATTTTTAAAGTAGAAAGTATCTATCATAAAACAGCGACAGTTTTTTGTTTTTGTTGTTGTTGTTTTATCTAATAAATGGTTTTATCAAAAATGCTCGATATCAATTCAATGCAAAATATGTATTTATCGCAATTATTAATATACTTTCAGAACAATAACAGAATTAGACAGAAACCTCTTAGTAAAGTCTGATTATGGAACAGTGTCGATATTGAATTAAAAGGAATCTAACAGGATTGTATTGATATTATTAGAATTCTACTGAATTCAACATAGTATATTGGATCTAGGTAATTATATTATCGTTAATTTATTTCTTCTCGTGCACTTAGTTAATTTAATTGTAATTCAATATAACAAAAAACACATTGAAGTTGAGTGTCAAACTAATTTTAATTTGCACGAATAACTGAGACTTTCGAAATAAATAATCTTTACAGATACCTTATATATTTTTATAATACTCAAAACATATGAGATTTCGAATAGGTGAAATTTATTGAAGTAAAAAAAATAGTATTTTGATCTGAACATGTTCAATAATCATTGTATATGTATTAATTACAGTTATTTAAAGAAAAATTATTCTAATGCAAGATGTTCATAAAGACGTTTTTAAGATATTTAATAATTTCCAAGCTCAGAAGTTCAGAATATTATTTAAAGTCAACAATCTCTTAATTTTCTCTGCACAAATAGAATTTAATAATTATGTCGGAGTTGACTCTAAAATTCAGTTGCCTTTAAAATTTAAGAGTCAACTAGTTGACTTTGAATTGTAGAAACATAACATTATTAAATCTCTTGTTTTGTATATTTTCCTATTAGATTCTCAAAATTTCTATTGCCCTGGTTTATGACATTGCTCAATGTTCACTTTTTTCTCAATCTCAACTTTATCTATTCAAAAAACATGATGCTACCAGATAATTAAAAATTTACTTTTTCACATTTTACAGTTGACTAGTTGACTTTAAAATTGAAGAGTCAACTGGGATGAAGCTAGTTGACTCTTAAATTTTAACGTCAACTAGTTGCCTTTTAAAGGCACTGAATTTTAGAGTCAACCCCGACAATTATATTGACAATGAATGACCTCTCGTGATATATGTTTAGATTGGTGTAGACAATAATCAGCAGATGATGAGATTTCAAATAGGAAATGAAAGCAGATAAAAAGATAATATCTCTCTTTTTTAGAAAATGCATGATAATGAACGAGAAATGATTGATATGAAAATAAGAGTAAATCATATTAATCATTCAAATGAAAAAAGGTATCGAATAAAAGAAAATACTATTTTTTTAAATTAATATAACTTTTATTTAGAATGAATTCTCGTTTATGGACAATTCGTTCATATTTTATTCTATTATGTCTCATAGTTTTATCACAATCAATGATATCATCTGGTTATATTGGTGCAATAGTTTCATCATTAGAACGTTATTATGGATTTTCTACTTCACGTTTAGGTGTTGCATTTAGTAGTTATGATATAATGGGAGTCTTTTCAATTCCTTTAATATCATATTTTGGTTCACAAAATAACCGACCGCGAATAGTTGCATTTGGTGCATTATTATTTGCTATTGGAAATATTTTGTTTATTTTACCTTATTTTATAAATGGTTATGAAAAAGAAACAACAACGAATTCATCAAATCAAACCAACGAACATTTCTGTCAATTGAATTCAACTGACGAAAGAATTGATACAAATGATCTTTGTTCATTATTATCGACAGCTAAAATTTTATCTCATTTAACACCAAATTTAATTGATCAAGAAATATCAAATCCATATGTAACACCGAAACCAGCATGGACTTATTATATTCTTATACTGTCCATGATAACCATGTCGATTGGTTCAAGTCCATTTTATACATTAGGAATAACATTTTTAACTGATCATCTTAATAAAGATGATCAAGCTATTTGTACAAGTAAGTTTAAAAGTTCTTTTATACTTTAACAAGAAACGAAATATTTCTGTCGATTAAATTTATTTTAAAGTAAAACAAAACTTTTTTCTGTTTCAATAGGTCAAAAACGAATTAATTGAGGTAAAATAGTAGAATAATTCAAATAAAAAGAAAAACACACCACATAATTAATAGCTGCTTTTTAATCTTGCTTTGTCACTGTTGGGTTTTATTGTCTTTCTTTTTTAAAGTTCATCTTTATGATAGATATGTTCATGAGGTTCATTCGAATGATGATGAACCGGTGGACGAAGTCGAATAACTTCATAATCTTTATTTAATTTTTTATTTGAATCCATTGATTGTGCACAACGAAACGATAGATTTTCTGCTGTATAATCAGGACGAAAACCTTTTCTTGCACTTGTTCTCACTTGAATATGATCTTTTTTAGTATCACCATCACGTGTATCCGCAAACGAACCACCTTTTACTATATAACGTTCAGAACTATCATTGACATTGTCATAATCCCGATATCTTAATGAAAAAACAGAAAACGCACAAAACATATGAATAGAAATTGAATGATTTTCATACTTCGTTAAAGTCCATTCCCAAGTATTTCCTAACATATCATAAATTTGATAATTATTTTGTGGAGGAAAAGCATCAACAGGTGATAAACGATAAAATCCGTCTCGTAATTGATTTCCATATGGAAATTCTCCTTGCCATAGATTAACTCGTTTTAATTGCCATAGATCACCCCATGGATAAGCAGTTGAATCAAATCCACCACGTGCTGCATATTCCCATTCCATTTCAGTTGGAAGTCTCATTCCTTTCCATGAACAATATGCTTGAGCATCATTCCATGATATATGTGTTACAGGATACGATAATATATTTGATATATCAGTTAATTCACCTTCAGGACGATTCCAACGAATATTTTCAACAGGAATAAAACCTTCATCCTATATTTAAATTTACGTAACGCAATTAATTCTTATCAAATACATAGAAAAAAGAAAAGGCACAAACTTCAGATGAAATATTAACAATCGAGTGCTTTGATGAGTTTCCAAAAATAAAACTAAACCCATTGATTTCTGCTTGAGTTCTATACCGAGTTTTATCTTGAGTGTAACGTCGAAAAGCAGCAACAGTTACCGGATATTGAAATATTCTTCATTTAAAATACAGACAAAATCAAGTAATGTTCGATAAGAAAAAGAACAATATTTTACCTAAATGGTTTTACATGTCCTTGCTTGATCGGATATTCCATATTAATCCCTTGTCTATCGTTAATACCCATTCGAAAACTTCCTCCTTGAAGTTCAACAAATGATTCTAAATGACGAAGTTTATCAACTAATTCATCAATATGTTGACATTGAACGATAATTGGTAGAAAGAAAATAAATATCCACATGATTAATATATTTTTATTTGAAATGTCACTATGTTTGAAAATATGAAGCAGCAAACGAAGAAAAGAAATGAATAATAAATGAATAGATAAAAGAGTGGCATCAGCTGTTATTTTAGGTATTCTATATGGAATGGTTGCATTAGGACCTGTCCTTGGTTTTTTAATGGGTTCCGCACTTCTTTCTCAATGGATAAATATTGGTCATAATGAAATTCCAAATGGAATAACAACAAATGATCCTCGTTGGATTGGTCGTTGGTGGGCTGGATTTCTAGTATCAACAAGTTCATTAACAATTCTATCATTTTTTCTTTCTACATTTCCTGATAAATTACCACGAGATATTAATCAAACAGAAGAATCAATTGATGTTTCACAATCAACGAATTCAATATGTGCTCTTGGTCAAGCGGCAACACGTCGTCATACACTACCTAAAATAACTAGTCCTACTCAATGTACATTTTTGTGTCGAATATCTAAAATCAAAGGTTCATTTTCATCTATTTTAGAAAAATCAATATATATTTTCATATTACTTCTAGACATTTTTACAAGTGTAACCGATCTTTTAATGAATTTTACATATCTTTTAATTGTATTAATTAATTCAGTAGAAAGTGTAATTTATTTAACGATTTACATCGATCAATTTTAACAATTTTATTTCTGTTTAGATACTGGTCGTCTCATTTACAACATTTATGGTCAAATATATAGAATCTGTATTTAATTTATCTTCATCATTATCAAGTATATTAACCGGTTCGATTGTTGTTCCAGCAGCTGTCCTAGGTACATTTACAGGTGGATATTTAGTGCGCCGTTTTCATATGGGAATTCTTCAATGTATAAAAATGATATTAATTGCTTGTTCAATATCGTGGTTTGGTTTAATTGCATTATTATTTCTAAAATGCAGATCAACACCAATATATCAAGGTGATACATATTGTTCAAAATCATGTCATTGTTCTTCACATGTATATGAACCAATATGTTATCAAGAAGAAATAACATATCTTTCACCATGTCATGCTGGCTGTACATTTGTTAATGGATCAGTAAGATATAAATATATTTTATAAAAATAAGAATTGAAAATTTTCTATTTTGTTTTAAAACAACAAACAGGATTATTCAAATTGTGCGTGTTTACCAATTGGACGACCTGTTCGTTCTGGTTCATGTCAAAATATATGCTTCACTGAAACATTTTTATTTTTATCAATATTATTTGTTGTTACATTTTTTCAAACATTAATGGCTACACCACAATTAATAATAATATTACGTTCAGTTCAACATGAACTTCAATCGTTTGGTTTAGGCTTAGAAAATTGTATTATGAAAATTCTTGCTCAAATTCCTGCACCGATTCTCTTTGGAATTATAATTGATAATCAATGTTTATTTTGGTCTCAAGCAACATGTGATCGCCGTGGATCATGTTTCATATATAATGGAGAACGACTACCATCTACATTATTTGGCACTGCAATTATTATTAAAGCGATTTCATTTTTTCTTTTGATTATTTTACTTATTGTCACAATAAGACGACATAAAATACCAAATGATTTTTCTTCTCGTCCTCCGCCTCATGTTCCGTCGACTTTGCCATGTCAAGAACAAGAAGATCCTTTAATTGTTTCGACATTATAGTCAATCAATAATCTTCAATTGGTGAATCTTATTATTTTATTCATTTCGAGTTCTTTGTTTTTGTTTTGTATTATTTATTTGAATTGAATCTGATAAAGTCTGTAAATTATTTAAATAAATATTTCTATCATAATTTGATTTGATAAGAATTATTATTTAGAAACTATTTCCGAACAAAAAATAATCAGTTTTATGGAAAAAATCTTCGTTAATTCTATAATTAACAAAAACGAATGAATAAAAATAAAGAGAAAAGAAATCTTTATATAAATGGAGAAAGTTATTAATTAAGAAAGAATCATTTTCAACAATCGAACTACTCGTAATCTTGTTGTTGTTTTTCTTCTTCCTGTTTTTGTTCGTCAAACAGACGTTCGCAATGGAAAAGCAAGGTGCTGGAAAACACCATACGATTGACGTCAGAGCAAAAAAGAAAAGAAGACGGGTGAAGCGGTGTTTTCATGCGATTATGGAAAAAAGAACGCCGAGTTTTCTTCTCTCTTTTCTCGGCTGCTTCTTCTATTTGTTGACGGAATTCTTCTGCCTGATGACGTTCTAGAGAAAATAAGAAATTCTACTACTAAAAAAGAAGAACACATTTGATGACAAGTATTCAAGATGGGTATGTCACATCTTTATCAGTTTATGTTTTCCTTTTTGTAGGTTTTATCTTTAGACGACTATCTTATCTAAATTGATGTTCAATGGCGGAAAGACCTGATTCAACAATCGATCGTAATTCGACAACGTATGATTATGATAATTATATATTATCAATGGTTGAAGACGGACAATCAACAGAAAATTCATCAGCTACTGATGATAATGCTAAAACAGATTATCGTTTATCATTACCATCATCTTCCCAAATACATACATATCGACTAAATATTAATTCGACAATAAGTGAAAGTAGAAAAAAATTTTTATCTCGTATTATAACAATTGTTGCTATATTTCTTCTTGTTGTTTGTATTTTACTTGTTACATTAACACTTCGTCTTGCACATAAAATTGATGAACTTGTTCGTCTTAAACAACTTATGCCAAAACCAAATACATTTTTAATTATATCAACGACAACAACGACAACAACAGTAGCGACAACAATTACAACGAATAATCCCATTCATAGGCGACGATTAATGTCTTCGTTTTTTACTTCCATTACTAATTGACAATTTATTTTAAGAAACAAAAACAACAATAAAAGAAACAATTTTGTAGTCCTCGTTTTCTCCTGACATCTTTCTTTTCTTATTTGATACTTGCCAGTTCTTTATGCTAATCGAATTCTTTCTTCTTTGCTGATGTTTTTGATTGCCAGTAAAAGTTTATTCATTTATTTTGTTCTTATCACATAGCATCTTGACTTTTTCAGGTGATGATTATTCTTTTTTTCTTCTAACTATGTCTATTAGATATACAGCAACTTCCAATAATTTACAATTCAATTCAATTTCACCACTGAACACAATGAATATGGCAAAACCATCTGCAAATGATATAGAACAAATGATTCAACGAGCACGAGTAAGTATTAACAATTCTTTTGTTATTTTTAATTACAATCTTTTAATTTTCAAGCCCACAAATCGCGACTTGGTTCGTCGAGATATTAATCATGGAATTAATTCATCAATAAGTAGTTTGTTGTTGAAAATTGCTCCATATTTTTATAATAATGGTACATCAAAGGATTTGCTTTGTTTACATGGAACTGTCGCATGTCAATATAAAGGAAATCGATATTATATTCCAATTGAAATATGGTTTCAACAAGATCATCCAAATGTTCCACCATTAGCTTATGTTAAACCAACATCAGATATGTTTGTTTCAACAGCAAGTCGAGATGTTCAACCAGATGGAACAATTATTATACCGTATATTAAAAATTGGCGTCATGTAATAAAAAATAAAAGAATTTGTTCATTTTTCATTAGTTTGTTTTTAAATAAAATCTTGTTTAATTTCATTTTAGCCAAATAGTGATTTACAGACATTATTAAAGGCAATGTCTGAAGCATTTAGTCAATCACCTCCTGTATATTCAAATTCAAATATGGTTAATCGTCCAACACCGTATCCAATAAATCCCCCAGCAATGCCAATGCCAACGCCGGTGACAATGCCAATGAACAGCGGAGGAAATCCATCATATTCTTATCCATATGGATATCCTCAAACACAAATTCCTCAAGATGTTTATCGAGATTCAGTTCAAACAGCTGTTTTAGATAAAGTTCGAATTCGTTTAGATGAAATCATGCAAATGGGAAAAGCACAAATAGATTCACTTAAAAAAACTGAACAAGATTTAATTGATGGAGAAAGAAAAATTCAATCATTTATTGTTGATGCACAACAACAACAAAGTCAAGCGCAGGTTTAGATTTATTTTCTCTTTTTCGTTCTTTTTGATTTTTGTTCTTTCTTGGTCTCTTTAGACTTATATAACAAATTTACAAACGAAAACACATGAAATGTTGGAAGCTACACAAAAAATGTCATCGTCATCAGGAAAAGGAAATAATTCTGTGAAAGAAGATGCTCTGATAACTCCTGCACCTGTTTATAAACAGTTAAACATTTTTATTTATTCATTTTATTCATTTTTTTGACATAATTTCTTTCCAAGACTTTTACAAGCTTATGCTGAAGAACATGCAATGCAAGATTTATTATATTATCTTGCTGATGGACTTAAACGAAATTCTATTGGATTAGATACTTATTTAAAAGTTTGTTTCTTCAAAAATATGATCTTTTCCAAAAATTTATTTGTTCATTTTTTAGCATGTTAGAGAACTTTCTCGAAAACAATTTATTTTAAGAGCTACAATGCGCAAATGTAGGCAAATTGCTGGCTTACCTTTGAAATAAAGTGCTTTTTTTCTTTTTGCTTAATAAAACTAGTGATTTTATTTTTGAATATGCTTATTGCTTTTGAGAAAGCAACAAGAATAATATCATCATAGATAATTACATATAAAGAAACGATAAACATATTCTGTGTTATTGATTCAGCAATGAGAAAAGAAATAGATAGATGATTTGTTTCAACTATTAAAAACAAAAAGTAGTAATGAGGGAAGAAAACGAATGATTTTATTTTCAAACAGTAAACGTGTGTGAAGTCACGCGTGCAAATTATATAAAACACATTTTTGTTGTTGTCGATGATATCTTTCTACAATAATGTCAGTTACAAGTAGAAATAAAAAAGTCGAAACCTTGGCTTGGATAACGGACGATGAAGCTGAATTTTGGACGGTAAATATTCCATGAAAAATTCTCTCTCCGTTTTTTTTCCCGTCTATTATTGATGATCTTATTTAGAGTACATCACCTATAGCAAAGCGTGATACAACTAATCAGTTTTCAACGATAAAAGATATTTCTCCTGATGTATTGTCACCTGATGGTCTGTATTTTAAAATTAATAATGAAATAAATACAGAAATGGAAGATCATTTATCATTATTACACAAACAAATACTTGAAAAACAAGACGAAGAAGTTAAATACGAAGACAATGAAACACCTGTCATATTTCAATCAAACGAGAATATTCAAATGAATAATAATAATACTGAAAAAAATATGAGTCTCTTCGATCGATTGCTTCATCAATTAACGCGATCATCATTTTCAGAAACAGATTATATTGATGATGAAGTATTTGTAGAGGTCGATGAAAATGAAATAAAAGTTGCAGTTAATAATAATAATATTCATAGATCACTCAATGATGGAAGTAAATTAACAGATAATATTCCATTTATAAATGATATTCGATCCTTTATTGATGAAATAGGCGAAGAAACAAATGTTCTTTTGGGGTTCATGGATGAAGAATCATTAATTAATCGAAGAAGTCGAAAAGCGAAATCTACATTTTCATCCATTAAAAATAATTAATTGTATAATAGTCGAACATTATTTTGATATCTAGATATTTTAGGACTGAAGTTTGTTTCATATTAATAAATTATTTTCATATTGGTCAATTTTTGGTATTATTATTTATTTTCTAGAAAATATTATTGATCGTCGGTTTCCTTTCATACGAGATGGAAAACTTTTACCTATAATGCTATTTCGTTCATTTGGTCTTATCAAGAATTCATATCAGTTCTAATGCTAACGTCCAAAGATCGTTTCGGATCAACTAATAAATAGATCGTGTGATTTTTGATTGATTCATGTAACATTGTGTTATGATTTTCAATAGAATGAGTTTATTTCGACAAATGAAGATTTAGTTATCACATATTGGGTACAGCGTTTTCTATAGTTTATTAGAATTATACTATGAGAAATGATCAAAAACATTTTATCGTAATTATAAATTGAAAAAGTAGTTTATCACTCTCCTAAATATGTCCAACAGAATCGAATAGGAATCTGACTACTAATAACATATACATGTCGATTATAGCTTTACTGATTTTTTGTTCCTCACATTACGAAACTTCTTTCATTGGAAATACTTTATCACTAAAAATGAAATATAAAAGATGTCAATAAATAACGTTTGCAGTTTTTGCTATGATCATTTATTAGCTAAAGACCATCGAAATACATTTGATCAACCCCATTGGTTCAGAAAAGCATTTTGTTTTTCTTAATTCATTGATTCAATGTCACTACAAATCTTCATATGTATTTATCTCAATAGCTATTGACATAGCATTCCAAGTGCATTCTATTTTTTTTTTGATTGCTGTAGTATATAATAACATTTTGATTTTCGAACAGCAATTCTTATAAATATTTTCCTGATCTTTTTTCATTCGATATAACAAAAATTTAATGATCTACATTTTGATTGAATCACATATACGGAGATTGCGTCTACATACTGATGTAGTTCAACATTATCTTAAATTGTTTTTCACTCATGATTGTTTTGTTATTAAATGAATCTATCAAATGATCTAAAACAATGAAAGTTTCACATTCATTGTCATCGAGAATTCTTCTTAGTTTGTGAAATCCAATATAGATATATATAACATTATTGTTTATTACTTACATCTGATTTGCTTAATATTCCATAACCTACAACAATGTATTTTTTATTTTTCTTAAAATATTCTTCTACTTTCATAAATTTATGAACTTGCAATCAATCATAAGAAATAAGCAATAAAATAAAATAAAAGCAAAATCAATGTGATAATCGTATAAAGTACATCGAATTATACTAGAAACCATAGTATAATTAGAGTTTGACTATGATATGACTTCGAATGAACGAATGCATAAATTTTCGAAAGTGCAACATATTTTTACGGGAGAAAAAGAAGTTTTGATCGCAATTTTTTTTAGATGAGATTATTTATAATTTCTTATCTGGACTTGCAAACAATAAATATAAAATCTCCTTCACATTTCATATTTTGTTTCCAAAAATGAAACAAATTAATGTATAATCAAGGCAATTCGTGTATTTTTGTGAGGGTGAGAGTAAAGAAGATACTGGCAATGACTTCCTCAAGATTTAACTGAACTTTTAAAAATACTTGCTAGTTTATGCGTAAATAGATGTATTTTTGTGAATCCTACATTTTGTTGAAAAATAAATAATGTAAAATTAGTGCTAAGAAAAAAAAGGATAAGATGGAATGATTTGTCTTCATTCAAGAATCCATTGTTTCAACCCATTTCATAAAGTAGAAAATATGAGTGATAATATTGTTGGATTATTAGATAGCTATAAATTGACTTCGGTTACAAAAATTTTATGAATGATATTTGAGTTTAATGAGAGAGTCAGAAAGTAGGTGTTTTTTTTTCTTGTCTTTGTTTTTACTGAATAACATATTTTGTGTCGTGTGTACTTTTTATTGTGAAATACATATAAAAATAAATCATAGATTAATGAAAAAGAACACAGTGAAACATTTATTATCGCCATGCTAATATAATAAGATATACTTTAGAAAATCATTTTTTCTCGTGAATTCTCTCTGATTTTGAAAAAAGAATTCTTAACTTCAAATTTCTGATCTGGCACAACTAATTGTGTCATTTGCTTTTTGAGATCATGATAATTGTAAATAATTATACAATTTTATTTTTGACATTATTGAAAAATATTAAATTATAAGGTTACAAAGAGAAGTTAACTACGAAAGAACTTTTTTGCCAGACACAAATAAAATAAATGACTACAGATAACAATTGATACTTCACGCTCGTAACCTTCACCTACACATTACGAGGCGAAGCAGAAACAATAATATATTATCGTTTGTTTAGAACGATTCTAACGCAGAAAGAAAAAACAGTATGATTCATTTTTCAAACTCGCAGGTGTGTGAAGTGACGCGTGCAAATTATATAAAAAAAAAACATTTCTTTTTTTCATGTCGACATTAATCTAAAACGAGGCCAATTACGAATAGAAAGAAGAAAGTCGAAATTTTGACTGGGATGGCTGAAGATGAAGCTAAATATTGGGCGGTAAATATTTCACGAAACTGTTTTTTCTCTCATCTGTTTTGTCTATTATTGATGATCTTATTTAGAGTACATCACCTATAGCAAAGCGTGAGACATCTAATCAGTTTTCGACGATAAAAGATATTTCTCCTGATGTTTTATCACCTGATGGTCTGTATTTTAAAATTAATAATGAAATAAATACAGAAATGGAAGATCATTTATCATTATCACCTAGACAAGTAATTGAAACACAAGTGAAACAAATGTTAGAAAAAAACGGAATACGTCAAAAATCTGATGTGTTTCAATTGAATGAAAATATGGAATCGGATGAAAGTTATCATGAAAAAAGTATGAGTTTTTTTGATCGATTGCTTCATCAATTAACAAGACCATCAGCCTCAGAATTGGATTCCAACGATGATCAAGTCTTTTTAGAAGTCAATCACAATGAATCAATCAATAACGGAAATCAATCCAACAATAATATTTCAATCTTCGGTGCTATTAGATCGTTTATTGGAGAACTCAATGAAGAAAAAGATTATATTATAGGAACAATCGATGATCAAACATTAGTTAATCGAAGGCAAAGTCGAAAAGCGAAGTCTATAATATCATTAGTTATAAAAAAACCAAACGCCTTATAGTTGAGCATCTCTGTAAACTTTTATGTTTGGAAGAAATTTGATTCTAGATATATAAATACAGTATCAAACGATGCTGAATGCGATTATTAGTTTTCTCTTGAGTCTTGTTAACTGTTTGTTTGTTTTGAATCGAAATATGTGTCTATCAACGTTCATTATTGATGAAATTTTTGTGTTTCGTCGTCAACTATCAATAATGAACAGTTCTAAAACAGCAGAACAGAGCAAACAATCTCGTGTTTCGACAACTATTTGTAACGTCAGCGAATTGAAGTTTAAACCGAAGGCAACGTGCAAAATTGTTTCTATGTGAAATATTCGAATAGCATACCTACCACAGATTCACATCTTTTGTTTTTCATAGTCAGAGCTAATCCGAAGCGAGCTAGTCTTTACCTGATGTTCTCGAACTAAAATGTGACTAACGTTCGATGTGTATCAGATCAATTCTCTTATGAATATGAATTACAGTTTTAGTCAGTTGATCGTATCAATTATTTGATTCTAAAGTGACTTCGTGATGGAACTATATTTTTTGTATTTTTTAAAATGAATCCCACAATAGACAATGTTTTTTTTCAGTATTCCTATATTTTTTGAAAAACTGAAAATTTCTGGGGAAATAATTTAGGCATGCACCAAAACCAAACCTTTTGGTTTTGATGGTTTTGGTTATGATATGGCTTTGGTTTTGGTGCATGCCTAACGGGGACTCCTTGGGGATTCGTCTGGGGAGAGTTGAATAGGGATAGAAAACATTTCGACAAGTTATCGATCAATTAATTACAGAATACAAACAACTTGTACTATCTATGGGTATAAATATTGAGTTTTTAGTAGCATTATCTCCTGAATATACCCTGAAGTTTACTGCTACAGATGCTGATAATACAAGTAAAATGGTACAGGTTAATGATAGCGTCTTGTTGTACAGCGAAATACAATTATTCGAAGAGAAAATATATGAATGTGAAACGATTGCTAATGCAAGTAAATTTATTCATGAACGAAAATCATTTATTCCATTAATTACTCAAGCGCACCAATATCTTTTAACAGTTTAAACTAAGTTTCTAGCGTTTTATAGATTTTTTTGATTTTCCTCCCATTTTAAAAAATAACATCCCCCCCCCTTACTCCTAT
>OENM01000667.1:0-39393 GCA_900239745.1 Rotaria magnacalcarata
TTTTTAGAATAAATTTAGAATATATGTTGATAGGTAGTAGCTGTTGGATGGGGAAAATTAAGTGAAGGTGGCTCATTACCAACAACACTTCAACAAGTTACTGTACAAACAGTAGCTTATCAAGCATCGACTTGTGTTCGAACGATGGTTAATTGGACTGTTCAACTTTGTGCTGGTGTATCAGGTGGTGGCAAAGGTAAATTTCTCTTTCTCCGTCTGCAAACATATATTTTTTGTCATTTATTTAGATACTTGTCAAGGAGATTCAGGTGGTCCATTGATGATGTTTAGCTCAAGTAATCAATGGGTGTTAATTGGTGTGACAAGTAGCGGTATTGGATGCGCACGAGCTGGTTATTCGGGCATGTATACCCGAGTTGCTGCATTTCAAGGTTGGATAAATTCAACCATGAATGGAACATATACTAGCAAAGCATCCATCTATTTATGCCTACTAGTTGTCGGACTCTGGTTCTTTTTCTGAAAGATATCGCGTACATAAATACAGTTTTTACGGATACATCACTTCCGACTTTTTTGTATGCATATCTGTCGCTTTGTCGTACACGAACAATAGAACATGATTGAATAACAGTTTTTTATAATTTTTTTAGTTTTTAAAATCCAAAAGATTATTAACATGAAAATAGAAAAAGCTTCTCGTTTTATTATTTGGAACGGACAAAATTTTCTAGACATGCAAAATATAAAAATAGTATAGTATGTTTTAAATCAACAATCGATAGCCAACCTGTATAGCAGAGATGTCGACAGGACCAATTTCCTGCCCTGTCCTGGCAGGGGAAAGTAATTTGAAAATTTTTGTGTCCTGGTCTGCCCTGTCATTTTGACATCGCGGCCCTGGCCTGTCCTGCAAATTAAAAAGAATTCTTTTCATGTTTTAATTAAAATTTAAGTCATTTTTTTAACTGGAAAAATAATTTAACAAATAGATAACTGATTAACAAATAATAAATTAGCCATAATTGAAGCAGCAATGGCAGAGTTCCGAGAAAATGTCACATTTCCTACCCAAAGTCCCGTGGACAGGTGCCGCCACCAGTAAGGTCCTATGGCGGGACTTTAGGTTGAGGGTGAAGGACTTTTCACAGGACTTTAGGTAAAGTGGGCATTTTCTGGATCTTTGCCAGCCCTCAATTGAAGAGGTGTTGCATGAGATGCCTAGTTCGAATTCGAATATAAATGGGCACTCAACTGCGTGGTATCGATTCAAAAATAAGTGATAGAAATAGTTTTAGATTTAGATTTAGTTTAAGATGAAATGGGTGTGGGTTGAGGGGGCGGGGTTAAGGGATAACTGTGGGTGGCGGTGCGAGTGAGGGGGTGGGTAGAAGGGATACACGGGGTACTTAAAATGTGATTGTGGGTGATGGATACCATGGAGGAGTGTTCCAGTGTGGGTGTGGGTGTGGGTGAAGGATATGCATGTATTAATATGTCGCATATATTGAAAAGTTAAACTAAAACTAAATCTAGGAATAGATTTAGTTTTAGTTTAACTTTTTCTTTTCTTCATTTATATTCGAACTCAAATTAGACAACTACTCTCACTATGATTCCTTTATTATTTTATTTACGTCTCTTACAACTTTGATTAGACCTCACGGTCATCATACAAACACAAATATAACAATCTATTTACCATTTAATAACGCCATCTGATTTTTTTAGTTTCTTTCACGCTTCCGAGAAAAATAAGATTGTTGTTATTTTCGAACTAAAGTAAGTATATGCAAAATTTGCAGGACATGAAGATATAGTCCCGCCATTTCCTCTTTCCGCTCTGCCCTACCATTTCCTCTTTCCACTCTGCCCTGTATAGGGCGGAGCTTGTTTTTAAAATTTTTCCCTGTGCCCTGCCCTGTGGACACCTCTGCTATATAGTATAATACCTGTATTCTTTTTTCGTAATGTATTGATAGCAGTTTGAAATTTTTTATATCTACAGAGAATGGTGCGCTTGTTTCTCTATTTTAACTCAAAGATAGGTTAACAACTCGTTGACAATAGAAAAACATATTGGATACATCCTGAAATTATTCGAAAAAATAGTTATGATTGTTTTAATGTTAATAAAGTCAACTTGAAATGTTACTATAGATGGAAGTATGTTCAATATTTAGACGATCTTGAGTGAAATACTCATCATACCTAATTTGCATTGACTAATTTTTCCTGTTTATACGAAACACGGATGTGTATATCGTCTTCCAGGAATGAAAGAATGAAATAATTAAAAAGAAGTAACAACTTCCGAAAGAATACAGAGGAAATTCTTTAGTAAGTAAGAGCAATTATTTTCACAGAAGAATTTCATCAACATATCAAACTACCACTGTCTATTGTTCTCGTATCCAAATACAGGCAAAGGTATTATATAACCGAAGAAAACTTTCGTTAATTTACTACGAATAATTCTATAATTAGCGAGTACAAAAGCCATGTAAATTATTATTTCTATAAATAGATTATAAATCACAGATAATTCAATTCAATAAGCTTATTATTAAATTTTCAGTTGAAAATTACAAGAAGAATCATTTGTCAAGAAGATATAATATTTTCTCTTGTGTATATTTTTGTCTAATTCAGTAGAGTTGATGAAGTTCTATAAAACTGTATTTGTTCAAAAATTTCAAAATAAAACTATTGTTCTAAGGAAAAGCGAGAACAAGATTATCTAAAAACTATAACAGAATACGAGAATTTTGTTGTGAAAGAAAAGAAATCACGTAATCTTTCAATACACCTGCCTGCTCTTTCACTTTATTTCTCGTTCGTTAAGGAGTTGGAAAATGTATTTCTAGTGATAGAAGTTCAAAGAACTTCAACTCATAATATAACTTAATGTGTCATGTCAGCCGTGTTTGTTTCACTGTGTGTCTAAGAAGTACATTTATTTTTAAGTAATAGAGATAAAAAGCGTGAGAAAAGGTAAGTTTATTGGAAAATCAAGTATTTTGTCTGTGTACATGTTTAGAATTTGTTTTGAAAAATTTTATTTCAATGAAAATAATTTCAAAAGTATCTAATAAATTTCATTTTCATAATGATCATTGAATTCTATAGTGAATCATGTAAAGCTAAGAAGAAAAAACTGAATAACATGCTCGAGTTGCTAGCATCCTAAATATACGCATATAGTCTCTAATCGAAATTAAAACAAAACAAAACTGTGTATAGTATTAAGCATCAAACAATTATATATTCTATGACAATAATACGTGTCACGGATCAAATTAATATTTTGAGATGACGCACAACTCGAAAACGTATCAGAATATAACGACACAGATTATCAGTATCTCTTTTAGTATATATTCATATAGTTTTCAATAAACATTACTATTGCTTCAACACAAATCACTCTAGACGTCACAATAATAATAATAATCATACAACATGAGAGAAAAGACTGAGATAACATAAAAAGGCGACAGAGCATGTAAGAAAACTATTTGGTTCTTGATGCTGCTGCTATTGTTTTTGTCAGTATGTTGAGAACGAGCGAAAAAAAAACAAACAGCAGCAGAAATAAAAATATATTTACTAATTTTCTTCGCAGCATAGTATAGAAATAAATCAATCGAAAGTATTGATTATTATTATATATAGTTTGCACGTTTCTACTTACAAATAGGAATATCTTATAGTCGCTAATCAATAAAGTGAGTAGTTTTAAAACAAGGTTCTTTTTTCCTATTCTGTAACTTTGGAATCAAGATGGCAAAAAAAATATGTATATTTCTAGTCTATTTGTTCTAGGCGAAACACTAGATTATACTTAATTATTATCGAGCAATAGCATGTTAAACGATGCAACTTCGCGTTTTTGTCTTTTCCAATACATGAATTTTCTTGTTAATAACTTAGAGACATTCTATACGACTTCGAGAAAACAAAAGGGAGAGTGGGAGAAGAAACAATAACGAAGAATTCATAGGTAGTTGGAGGCATTCACTTCAAAAAAAGGAAACACTAAGAAGTTTAAACGCAAATTATCACTGGAATCTCATCGGTGTTGTCTGAAAAATTTAAGCTTGTTCTGCACAAAAATATTGTGCCTACAGTATCAACAGGATGTGTTTTTCTATCAATAGTAAGTTATAAAATTCTTTTTTGGGCGTAACATTTCTTTTCTATGTAGTAATATGATTTGTATCCTTTCTATCAACATCCGACAAAACAAATTCTTTCTATGCATGCTACTTCAGATTTTTTGTTTACAATACATTTCAATACATAACAGTAGAAAATGAAAACGTTGACCACTACTACTACTGCTACGCACTTGATATCTATTTCAAGTGCAATGCATAAAAGAAGCCGAGCTAATGATTACTTTTGTTTTATATATCCTTCATGTCTTGATAATACTTCGTACCTAACTAGCATTTCTCTCTTTGTTTTCTTTCAATATCTTTCACAAATCTTTTCTTTAACATAAATCTATCTTCAAGTATAATCTACATTCGAGCTAGATGATTTTTCCGGTCTGTTTTTCTTTGTAATGCAGATATAAAACAATAAGCATGTAGTGTAAGTCTATTTGTATGATGATCGTTGATAGTAATTTGTGAAAGAATGACACGAAGGAAGGCCTTCTAACAGATGATAATGATGATATTCATAAAAATGCGACGTTAGTTATATTGTAAAAATGATGTGACATAACATAAGATCGCGTGTAAATCTTATGCGTATTTATGTAGTGCTTCTTCCAACTTACATTCAATGTTAAAACAAACTATCGTGTTGTTTATCTAGTTTTCTATAATTGGTGAGATTCAAAGATAGACATGCTGACAATATATAGACTAAGTAAATCATTAAATAATTAGTGACGTCAAAGAACTTTCCTATCGAAATAACAACTTGCATAAATATGATAAAACTCGGCAGTTTTCCAATTTCAATATACATGTTCAGCATTAACATAAAAAAAAAACGAGATGGATTTTCGGCCGAGCCGGAAACAATAGTCGAATATGCGAATGCAATAAAAACATCGGCAAAAAGAAAGAGAAAAACATGATTACAATCGTGGGTCCGTTAGGAAAAACAATGCCAAAATCGATTATAGATATGGATCAACATATGCATTGATTTTAATTGATAGTATCGACGCAGCAGAGAACTTATAATCTTATGAAAATATTAAATCAGTTGTGTTTCTTAGCATGTAAAAAGGATATGCGCATAAGAAAAACTAATTGAATCATTTTTCTACTATTCATTGATAAATATCAAATCTATAGATACTGATGGCTTCTGATTATCATCTATCAGAAATAAAGAAGAAAAAAGGGATGGCATACTAGTAATATGAATGGTGTCATTGTAGGAAGACATATACGATAAATGTTATTACACCTTCTATTACGTTCTTCTTCAAATCAAGTTATTATTGTGTCTATATCGTATTTCTTCTTCTGTTTCTACTTTGCCATCCTCATCGTCTGCTTATTTTATCTTTATTTCTTATTTTTCTCTGTCATTAGTGTTATTCTATTATCATAAAAAAACGAAGAAGTCCGATGACGTATCTGATAGACGGCATGTGTTCACATTCGCATACGATTAAGAGAGAACCATATGTTGATACTAATGTGACAAACAAACATCAAAGATTTATTAGAAGATATTGATCACCAATGCATCGATATGATTATTTTATTGACTTTTGTTTAGATCATTATTATTAATATTAGGTCGCTACGGCTTATCAAGTTTGTTTTCCTATGCCTATGACCTTCATAGTATTCCAAATGATAATAACATAAAGGCTTTTCCTTGTTTTGTATTTCTCATATCGCATGTTTACTTCCAAAATAGCCATCTAGTAAATTCTTCTTATGTAAATTTCTTCGTCTTTTCGTTGTTATATTTACAATAGATGCAACAATTTTGTGTTGTGTTGTGTTGTTATTCACTGAAGCATTTTACTTGTCATTATTCCAATATATATATATACAAAAGAACGAGAATAACGTATAAATTGGACGCTAGAAATAGCCAGACCGAAAAAAAACGATAGAAAAAGAGACGGATAGAGAAAAACAAGCAGATGCCTACAAAGATAAGATGTGTTATTTAAAACGCTACAACTTTTAGAGAAACCAACAGTAAGCTCCGTCGTTGTTTCTATTGTTTTGTTATATTGATACAGAGTAGCTTATGTTTAAACTACAGAAAAGATGGGGACAATCGTTCAAATCATCAGGTGAGAGAATAACAAAAAGGATGTTTTTTCTTGGAAAAAAAGGTCTTCATATTTCATAGTTAATTGAAAATTTCTTTCAGTTAATTTTTTTCGACTTTCTTTTGAACTCCAAGTTCGAAAATAAAACTATCAAAACCATAAATTCAGCGAAGTAATAAACATAGAGCAGTACTCCCTATTTGATTACATTAGTGGTTGCTATAAACGTAAAAGGATGTGCAACATATAAGAGGAAGAAGAATAAAAAAACAAATGCGTAGAACGAAGAAGAGAGAGAGAGAATGCTATGAGTATGCTGTACGGTTTGCTTGCTAGCTGACTGACAAAGAGGAAAGGATGAAAACGCACGTGTCATTGTTCTTTTGCTTTCTATACGCGCGTTTGTGCGTATGGGTTTTGCGTTGAAAAAAAAAAGAAGACGTAAAAAGAAGGAAAACAGAAGGCAGTCTTGTCGACAAAGTGAGCTGACGGTTTCGCACGATTACTGTTGTTGTAGCACAATTATGTTCTGTTTAGGTATTAAAAAACTGTCATGCAATCATTTCTACGCAGTTTTTTTTTAAATTCTCTTTACTATGAAACGTTCATATTAACGAGTTCTTTCTCTTAGTTTTTACTAATCCTTTTAAACAGCAGTCAATATTTACTTTTTTTTCTTCTTAATTCTACCTGCACATAGTGATCACAATTGATATGGATAATATTAGTGTAATTTTATGTTTATTGTTTTCAACTTTTTCTTACTCTTTATAGAAACAATGAGTGGCTCATCAGCGAGTAGTCCAACCCCAAGTATCAATGATTCATTAATACTTCATGTTGTTGATGCCCAAACAAGTGCAGAGAATGGACGTAAATTTACCAAATACAAAGTTTCTGTTAATTATACTGGAAGAGAATGGGAAATCTGGAGACGCTATAAAGAATTTAATACATTGAATGAAAAGGTTGGAAATAATTGCTTTTCTGTTCTTTCGGTTCGCTTTTATAATCGATTCAATTTCATGTTTATATTTAGCTTCGTCGTGCTCGTTCTGATCTGAAATTACCTGGCCGCCGTCTTATTGGAGATTCATTTGAGCCTGATTTTGTATTAAAACGTTTACGTGGTCTCAATGAATATGTTCAACGACTTTGTAAAATTTCTCAACTTGTTAATTTGTAAGTATAACAATATTTTACCATTGATAGGGCGTTCTATTCATATGTATGTACTACATAAATGCAAAGCACAAAAAAAGATGCTGCCAATTATTTGTTTTTCTGGTTTTCTTATATTTTAATTTAGTAGCTACATATGCTAACTGACATGTTGTTACTGTCTATCTATTTGACATCGGACTAGATAAGTCAACTAAATTTGATTTCATTGTAGACCTGAATTTATCGAATTTTTTGGACTCAGTGTAACATCATCAAATGGATCTTCAACAATAACAGCAGATGTTCCTACAGCAATGAATAGTGATGATAATGCTGCTACAGCGAATGATATTACTGAAGATCCATCTGCATTGGTAATTCCGAAAGAAAATTTTTGTACTTTCACTTTCTATGTTTGTAATTATTCATTACTTTGGTCTAGTCTGATACGAATCGTGTTAATCTTGGAAGAACAGAAAAAACTTCGTATGTATATTTAAGATATTAATTTGTTTTTCAAATCTATTGAATTTGTTTTCTTTTTGTCTAATTAAAGAGTTAAACCTGGTGATTTCGAATTTCGTGCATGCATTGGAAAAGGTTCATTCGGGAAAGTTTACTTAGCACGACATAAAAATGAAGATTCAATCTACGCAGTCAAAGTTGTAAGTAAAGCACTAATCAAACGAAAACGGGAAGAACGTCATATAATGGCTGAACGTGATGTACTTGTGAAAAATACTCGTCACCCATTTCTTGTTTCCCTTCAATTTTCATTTCAAACGCCCGACAAACTATATTTTGTTATGGATTTTGTTAACGGCGGTGAAGTATGTATTTGACTCTATTTTTTGTAATGAGCTTTACTTCGATTCATCTTAAAATATTTATTTTAGTTATTTTATCATCTACAACAAGAACGAGCATTTAGTGAAACACGCGCAAGATTCTATTCTGCTGAAATAGCATCAGCTATTGGTTATCTTCATAAACTTGATATTATCTATAGAGACTTAAAGCCAGAAAATATTTTATTAGATCGAGAAGTATTTATCATTGAAAAGAAATATTTTCTGTTTATTTTTGTTTTTATCTAAATAAATCTTTCTTTTAGGGACACATTCGTTTAACAGATTTTGGTTTATGTAAAGTAATGCTATCAACCGAAGGTCGTGAAGGACGAACAGCAACATTTTGTGGAACACCGGAATATCTTGCACCTGAAGTTTTAAGACGTGAACCTTACACAAAAGCTGTTGATTGGTGGTGTTTAGGCTCAGTTGTCTATGAAATGTTATGTGCTCGAGTATGTATCGATACGATTTATTTTCCATTTCAAACTATCTAGAATCATTCGTAGCCACCATTTTACTCGCGTGATGTAAATGAAATGTATGATAATATATTAAATCGTTCTCTTCGTTTTCTTGGAAATGTATCTGATCGTGCTAAACTTCTCATTGAACAGGTTGGATTTTTAAAAACGTTTTTTTTATTGCGTTGATTTATTTATTTTTTTATTTAGTTATTAAAAAAATGTCCAAATGAACGTTTAGGTAGTGGATCTGAAGATGTAGCTGACATAAAACGTCAACCATTCTTTGAGCAAATCGATTGGGAAAAATTAGAAGCAAGAAAAATTGCACCGCCATGGAAGCCGCCTGTCACAAGTTCAACTGATCTAAATCAAATTCCAAAAGAATTTATTGATGCTGGAGTATCTCCAGGTGTAAATGATCAGTATATTGGCAGTGTTACACATAAAGGCTCATCATTTCCTGGCTTTACATATGTTCATGATGCAGATCTCAATAGTTGAATTATTCGTACAAATTTTTATAAACAGAAAGAAAAAACAAAACCAGTGATGATCGTATATAGATCTGAATATGTTTATATATGTATTATTTTTTTTTCTTTCTTAACATTCCGTTTGATGAATGAATGAACAGTGCTCCTTCGATTCTGAATTTTCGGATGTGTATGTCTGCTCCATGCATCTACCTTTTTCTTCTTCTTTTTGTAAAGTTATTTGTAATGAGTGCCTTCATCGTTTCTTTTTCAATAAAAGGATCCTACTAGTAGGCATCGATGAACATATCTAATTATAAAATCATTTTAAAAACCTATAGAAATTGAACAAGATTTCAACGTTTATACGTTTCTTTTCCAAATTTCGTTAAAGTATTAAAACGTATTTAACGATAAATTGACTGTGAGTTATATTCATTGAAATATCTATTCTATTTTTATATAGAATGGTAAACATATTTGACTTTCTAGTATTTCTAGTATTAATGTAATCAGGAATGATCTAGAGAGGGTTTATTTCTCTTGAGAAATCTTCAAATTCCTTCTAGACACATAAATAGAGGCTCTCAGTTTTCTCTATTGATATCGTTCGTGAGGCTCAGCTCTTCTATATCCCTTTGTTGTTCTAACTGCGTAAATAACTTGAAAATAAATTCTAAGCTGATTGACGAAATTAAGCTGCTTAAATTTCCGATATGTCAATAGCGAAAAGAATTTTTTAAGCTAGGTAATCTCAAGTATACGCTTGAAATGCTAGCATTGCGTTAAGCCCAGTCAGAAATAGAAGATCTTCGTCACTCGATAAAGTTCAATCGTGCAACATGATGCATAAAGGATTTATATAAAAATTTAAGTTTTCTCTTCTCAAAACACTAAGCCAATTGACCAGTTTCACAAGAACATTTTTTTAAACTGTATTCAAAAGCTGAAAAAACGAATGTTAACGTCATTCTTTTGCAAATCTTTATATTCAAATCTATTAACTGACGTGAACATATCTTTTCAAGCGCTAATGTAGCGAGCAATTTATTCATGGAAGGAAGTTTCTACTAAAGCCGATGCATGATTTTTTCAGGATGCTGTTGCCTACTATGATGACCTCTTTTATTGCAAGCAGACATTTCCTTGTAGGAAGAAAATTCAATTTAGTTTAAATGAGTTTACATACCTCAATTTTCTCATGGATAATGGTAGGCATACTAACACTGAAAGTATCTAATTTGTTAAAATTATTTTTTTTCATCTTCAAAGTATATAGAATCAAATGTTTCAATTATCTACCACTCAAATTATATACATTTACTCATTAGAATAGCAGTTTGAATTAATTGCAAAACTATCAGATATTTGTAAATGAATGATTTCTATTAAAATTTTATTTCATAAAACTAATTGCTCTTGTGAATTAAATCAAGTACTTTTTTTTATTTGAATTAGACTAATTTTATTCCTAGAATTATTAGATTTAAAGCCATGGATACACTAAAATTCAATAATTTGTGGATGGAGTAGAATTTTTGAGATTTATCCAATAGATTGTTTGATGAATATAAATATGTTCTACTAACGATTAATTTATGATATTTATTTATTACGAGTAGAGTTATTAAATATAATCGTCATTTTATTGTAGCAAATAAAACGAAAAATAACAGTTAATCGTATTTATTATTATAGACAAGATTTTGTTTTTAAAAATAGAATCTACAAGGAAATACAGGCTCCATTTCTAATCCATTAGAGATTAAAATAAATAATTCTACTAAGTGAAACAAAAACTGACGAGTAAGAGCATGAATGAAAAGTAGATAATAATTTTCCAAGTAAATTCTCTTTACTCTTAACTTAAGAGTATCTATTGAAATTAGTTTTCTTTTTACAAAGCTTGTAACTTATTGCTCAAGGCAGATATTAAATGTTATAGAATTTGAGCTTATTCTCCTGCGACATTGTTGACCTTAAAATAAATAGTACCCACCTTTTTCTGTTAAAATCAAATAACAGCAATTAAATTTGTTTTATGACGATGCTAAGTGAAAAAAGAAATATCATCATAAATATTAAGTGATGACATCAAAAATATGTTTAATCTATTCCGGTATGTTAATAATAATTCTAAATATAAAGAATCCTATGAAAAAAGATAACTCTTTTCGCCTGTTAGACATAGATAAGATCCAATTAATTTAAAGATATTCCGAAGACTGCAGGGGTTAACACTGACTAGCATTTTCATCGATATGTTGAGAACTTTTCCAACATTGCCCCGAACTAATTTCGGAAAAGATATTTTCTTGATCAAATGATCATCTGACATATTTTTAATTGAAAACAAAATACGAACCATTCTACACAAGAATGAGATAATCATTTTTTTCATCGTTTATTTAGTTTTCATGAATATTTCCAACATCACTTACGAAACAAGTACAGTAGCAATCAATATAATATAAATTGATATGATTCATTCATTGAGTATAATATCATCAATATGAAAAAACCTATAAAGATTAATGAGATCTATGCAAGCATTCCGAAACATTTTAGGCTGTCAAATCATGCTGGTAATATCGAATAAAATTAGTTGAAGGTCAATGTAATTGGGATGCAACACGACACGTTCGACGCAGAAACTTTCCCCACTGAAATACTGCATATGAATTTTTTCTCTGTGTCCATGATAGATACTAATGAGTTATTTAAATGCCAGAAAGATAAGAGCTACCAAATCGTCCTCCTATAGATTAATTTCTATTTTAAAGAAAATTTAGTCTATAGTGGATAATCAAAAATAGAAAAAAAGATCAAATGATGATCTGAGATCCATTAATAAATCTCCAAGTCAAATAGAACTTCTTAAGAATTTCAACTAAAAAAGAAAGTCCTTTTCAAGAGCTATTAACATGTATCGAATATTTGCTGAAGAATTCAATATATTATGAAGAGAAAAATTCTTTTGAATTGAGATGTCAATAAAGTAAACCTTTCTAGTAAAACTGTTAAGATCTCCTTGTAAAACATAATTTAAAAACAGACAAAATTGTTCGCTGGTTAATTTGTAACGAACGAAATTCTTTACAAGTATCATATCTATAGCTTTTTACAGATCAAATCAGTTTTTATTCTAGAATAAACAACAAATAAACACAAGAAAAAAGCAATTCTTTTTCTTTTGTTGAAATAATATTTTTAAATACATCAGTTTAAACTAAACGACTTTTTCCATTTCCAACGCTGGATTAATTCGTTTACTGAATCCACCACGACCTGGATCATAATCTTTACGGTATTCATCACGTACCTGAGAAAAAACAGAGAGAAAAAATTAAAAATCTATTGCTGTAGATCTTTGAAAATAAAATACTGACTTGTCCACCATTTCGTCCTCGACCAAATTGACGTCCATCAACAAAACCAGCGTCCCAATCTGTTCGTATAATTCTATCATCAAGACGTGTTTGATTTATATATCTCATAGCTCGTTCAGCATCTAGCCTTGTATAATATTCGACGAAACAAAATCCACCTAAACGAAAAAAAAAACGTTTTTGAAAAAAAAATAAAAACAACTTCGTCGAAATAAACTTTACATGGTGTCTTTTCTATTTTATCCAAACCCATAATAATTCGTTTGACATCGCCAGCACGTGAAAATAATTCATGGATTTGTTCTTCCGTTGTAAAAAATGATAAATTACCTATATAAAGTGTTGTACTTGCTAATAGTTTTTGATCTTGATCTCCTTCACTTCCCTTTTTTTGTTATGAAATAAATAGAATTCTTTAATGCAACGAATTAAAAAAAGTGAATATGATCTTACTCGAAACTGTCGATCACGATATGAGCTAAGTGCAATCGATTTTTGAAATAGAAATGGTATTGTAAGATCCGACATAATTTATCTGAAAAGTAAAAGAAAACAAAAAAAAATTGTTTAAGCAATCTTCATGAATATAATACACCAATTCCCATCATCATTATACGAATTAATAATTTTAACTCGAGATATATGACTTAATATATGCTCAAGTTCATCTTTTATAAAAACATGATAATATCTTAGAAGTTTTTCTGTTGGCTTATTCCATGGAACAAGACAATCGGATTGTTGAAATTCTGTTCGTGGCGTATGAATAATTAATTCATTTTTTGTTTCAGTGTTTCCATGTACTGGACAAGCTTTTGCATTTTTTGTAATATAGGTACTTTTTTTATTATCTAATTCTTGCTCTTTAGCCCATACAGTAATAAGTGCTTGTCCACCTGGTTTCAATAGACGAACGATTTCTTTTAAAGCGGATAATCTTCGTTCCTTAACGAATGAGAAATAATTAAAAAATAGAAAAATAAAATTCAAGTTTTGCGTTATTATTTACTTCAGTACTAATATGATGGAGAACAGCAATACAAATGGCACCATCAAACATATTGGTTGGTACGGGTATATTCATACAATCGCAAAGAAAAACTTGAAAATAACGATCACGACAGATTTTTAAAAGACCTTCACTTCGATCACAACCAATCTACTATTTTAATAGACAAGATAAGTTTAGAAATGAAATAAATTATTTGCTTTACCATCATTAAATCATTGCTTATATTCATATATTTTCCATTTCCACAACCAACATCAAGAATCAACGAACCGCATGGAAATGAACGTAGAAAATCGACAACACGTGGCCATGGTTTATAACGAGTATCACTAAAATTAATTGCTATTTTATCATAAACCTTATGAACATGTTCTTCTTCAAGTTGAGAAGCATCGGACTCGGATGTTGGTATTGTTAATGGAGGAGCAGTTGATGACATCTAGTGAATAAAAACAAAAAATATTCCTTATTCACATAAAAAATATTTAGATTAATTTCGATAAATATTTCTATTTATTATATTTAAACCAAACAAAAAATAACAATAAGTTTCATTATTTATTAATTTCCACTGCCTACACGATCACGAGGTATAATCCGAAGTTCGGCACCATGTTTAAGAAAAACATTACCTAAAAAAATGATCTATCATAAACGTCAATGCAACAAAAAAGAAAGTTTTTCTTACCAGCTGTTTGCGAAGGATTTATACCAATTCCATCATTAGTAATAATTGCACTTGTAGCTGCTTGTACTTTAAACTGTTAGCAGAAGAAGAAGAAGAAGAAAGGGTGAAATTTCAAAATTATATTAAACAATAAAATAGAACCTCTTCAGCAGCAAATTTTAGTACCGCTGTAAATGGTGTATTTTCAGGTACGCTTAATCTAAAAATGTAAATAATAAAATAAAATTTTAAGAATGCAAATATTTTACACTTTAAATGGTAATTTTGGATCAGAAGTTAATGTTATTTTAAATGTTACTTTAGCACTACTAGATGTTGATGTAGTTGGTTCATTAGACCCCATCTGTAACAAAATTAATAAATAAATAGCAGGAATAAACATAGAGAAATAACAATCAATAGCAGGAATAAACATAGAAAAATAACAATAAAAGTTAAATATCTCGTTCATAGATTTCTAAATGATATGATGGCGTATTCGAATTTTCTTCTTGATTTTCTTTGGGATTTGCAAAAAATTGTTGATATTCATCAGGTATTGCTTTAATAAGTTTAAAATTTGAGATATCAAATGATGACCAAACAGCTGTACATTGAAAATCACCTTTAACACGTGTTAAAAATATACGTTTGACAAGATCCGTTTTAATAGCTTCTTCATAAATCAAGACACCACCAGCAATAAAAATATTTTCAATATTTGCATTTTCATTCGCAGATTTTATTGCATCATTGAACGTTTCAACACAGAGAACATTCGAATAATTTATATTAGGTAATGCTCGATTACTACTAACAACAATATTTAAACGATTTGGCAATGGTTTCGGGAATGTTTCATATGTTTTTCGGCCAATTATAACAGCATTTTGCTTATTGGAATCATTTACTTTTGATGTTACATGACGAAAAAATTTCAAATCATTTTTAATATGCCATGGAATTGTATTATTACGCCCAATACCATTACAGTCATCCAAAGCAACGACGAGGGTTAAATATTTTTTATTCATTCGTATTCTTGAAAAAAAACGACGAAAATTAAGCATCAAGAAAAATAAAACGAATAGATTAAATGAAATGGAATATTAAATTGTATTAATTTTGTTGATTAGTAATACCAAGAATCATATGAATAATTTCATGTTGCTATTCTTATACTGAAGAAAGACAACATTTTTGAATACTCGAATAAAGAAGAATATCTACTTTTAACGATGTTTTGATAGTCGAGAAAAAATTTAATATAAAAAACTAATAAAATGTTGAATTTATAGTGTATAATGAAATAAAGGTTTGCATAGAACAAAGCCATTTCTACATTTATGACCATTCTAATCTATGTACAAAATATCGGTATTCGAATTTTACGCATGACGTTCTTCATAGAATACTGGTACATTCCTATCTGACACAAGTACAATTCTAAATTAAAATCGTAACATTATGAATACACTCGATCGACCACATCGTGAATCATAAATAGTGTTTAGAACAAAGTTTGTTTTGTCTTTCAGAATGTTGTCGTAAAATTTTTCGATGCATATATAATAAATAAATAGACGAGAAGAGAAGATATTTCAACGGTCAAACAAACTGACCAATGGCACTTTGGTTTGATTCGTGGAAAAATTTCAGATCAAACTTATTAAGTCATCTTTTTTTTTTCTTTTTTCCTATTTATTAAATACATCTGAGCAGGAAATTAATATTTATTATGAACTAGTTAAAATGAACCAATCAAAAGTTCTAGGATGACGCCAGCTGATTGAACATCGTCACGTGGAGTTTCGTTTTGCGTTCTGTTTTGATTGTTTCATTATTATCATATCTTTCTAATGGCAGAAATCACAATACCCAATGATTCACAAAGAAATTTCTCATCGGATACAGTTTCCATTTCAAATATTAGTGAAATACCAATGTTAGTCTCAACAGATCATGTCAAATTAGATTCAAATGATGCTGAAGAACCTCCAGCAAAAAAATCCAAAGTTTTATTGAATGATAAAACACGATTGCTTGAAGATCGAATAGGATCTATTTTATCGTGCTGTATTTGTTTGGATCTTTCAACATTAGCAATGTTTCAAGTAGGAATTCTACAAAATTCTTAGAGAAAAAGACTACAATTGAATCCGTTTCAGTGTATCAATGGACATCTTATGTGTGTTTCATGTTTCAATCATTTATTAGCTGATTGTAAGATGAAAGATGAACAAACAACATGGTATGTTAGAATACGATAAACGAAAAAATGAATTCACTTCTTTGGCTTTTTCCTTCTTAGTCCGAATTGTCGTTGCGAAATTTCGAAATCGAACTGTACAAGAAATTTAGCTGTTGAGAAAACAATATCAGAATTACCAATTCAATGTGATTATTGTTCAAAGATATTTATACGTTCAGAAATAAAAATACATCAATCACAAAATTGTCCCGAACGGTATTGAATGATTTTTTGTTTTTGCTTCGATTAAATATATAAACGAATATTTTAGACCAACAATTTGTGATTATTCATTACTTGGATGTAATTGGAATGGATCCTATCAAAATTTACCATCGCATTTACTTGTGTGTGAATGCCCAACTAAAACGGGTGCACAATTAATCAATACTATTCGTGCACAAAAACGAACATATGATGATGAAAAAAAATGTCTGGAAACAGTAGTTGATCTATTGTCACTTAATCAAATCGGTGTTAGTGGTAAGTTATTACAAGAGAAATTCGTTTTTAAATGCATCGAACAAATGAAAAGAAAAAAGATATTATTTCTTTACAGATCTTATATTAAAACCATTGCGAACCGATGATTTTGCTGCCAAACTTTATTTTGAAACGTCACGTTTTACAGCCTTACAATATCAATGGCAAGTACGTGCTCGTATAAATGATAATACTCCTCATCCACATACAACAGTTACACGATCATTAAGTTATCAATTGATTCTTAAATCAAAAATTACTCAATCGATAGATTTGAAATTCTTTATTCTGAAAGGACCACATGGCGATCCATCAACATTACAAATTCAACCAATTATTTATCATTTTGAATTCAATCAAAATAATACTGAAACTGAATATCTTAAATTACCAATTAGTTCACAAGAATGCAACAGAATTCTATCATCATCATCAATTAGTTTTCGATTACTTATGGTGCAATTAGATAAACCTTAAAATACAAAACAATAGAACTGTTTTAATAGATATTTAACAAGATGAAACTTTGGATTTTTTTTAAATGAAACTTATATCTACACAGATTCTGATCACTGTTTTTCTTTTTTCTTGTTTTACGTATTATGTTCAAATCAGTATGTGTCTTTATTTAGTTTTTTTCTTCTCTTATATACATATATATATATACATATATTGGTGCCATTTGTTTTTGAAACATAGATAAAAAAAAAGCATTTTAAAGGTTAAAATAGAATCTTCTATTTTCCTCATTGATATTATCTATTGCATAAAGTGAAATTAAGATATAAATTTATTTCTTGTCAGCTCTCAAAAGGATTCTACTTTTCTTATTATTTGTACTGTTTCGTATTTGTCGAGTTTTTTCCAACTTGTCTCAAAAGAATTCATTCTCAATTGAGCAATCAAAGGAAGTAACCATCTAATATTTATGTCATCTAATGATATGGTACAAACGATAACATTATTTTTGATTTTTAATACTAATACTATAAGACAAAGAAACTCAATGAGTACAAATGCAAACCAGATCGAGAGCATGTCAACGTTTCACATAAACAAATGAAAAAATATTCAATTTAATAGACCATATTTATCAAAGTACCATTGATCGATAATTGTTACAATGTACGAAAAAATATTCTCTTTCGATTAAATATTTCAATTGCTCATCGAATGTCTTATAATGAGAAAAGATTTTTCACCATGAATGAATAAATAAAATTAGATGAACGTTCGGAAATAATTATAATGGCAGGTCAATGAACATGAAAATAGCTCAAAAGAACAACAAAGAAAAATTTTCAAAAAAGAACCAGACAGCTATTTAGTTCTAAAAGATATTTCAGAAAATAGAACAGGCGATAGCATAAACCGGATAGGGAGGAGGATTATACGCATCCAAGTATTCATATACTTATTGTTACAGTCATATGTTTACATTCCTTGACTCACTTCGTTCGTCACTAGGTGTGGCACTTTAACTTTAAATTGACCGTAAAGTGCAGAGTTTAAAGTCACGCTTAAATGCTTCCTTTTGGCGTTTAATCTGTTGCAGAAAGTCTCATAAGCATGACTAAATACGTCAGTAAGGTAAAAATTATTAAAAAGAATCGCTTAAAGGCGACTTTAAACAACTTTAAACTTTACGGTTAACGTAAAGTTAAAGTGCCACCCCTATTCGTCACAATATGTGCTTATTCAACTCGCATTCCCTGACACATATTCCCTCTATATATACTCATTTTTCTTTAATAATAAAATTAGTTCCATCGTTATGGTAACTCATTCGTTATGAACATCAAAAAGGCACAGGGATCTAACACTTATAATGACGTTTTTTTGTTTCTATTCGTAACAACTTTCAACGACATTTTCAAGCTATAGTCGTACCGGAAAAATCGTTTCTTAGAGATCAACTCGTCACAGTTCCATAGAAAATAATATGCAAACATACGGTATGTCTGAAAAATAAATTAGCTGTTCATATGACAACAAAAGACCAAAACAAATGTTTGCAGATAAGAAGCGTTTGCAACCGTGTTATGGTTTGAAATGCTCTAAGTTTAGTCATCGAATAAATCATTTTTTGTTTTGATTAATTGTGTTTCTATTATGTCTAATTTTTCTTCCATTAGTACCTTGTTGTCATCAATCATTTATTATTCTCATTTATGTAGATGCTTTTTTTGCTTAATTGTTTCATATCAATATGAATGTTTCTTTAATATTCTCAAGCAACTGATTTTGACTATACACTTTTTTTTCGAAAATTTGCTGACTAAAATATTGTTCATTTTCAAAAAAAGAAAGTCATCAACCTTGACATAGTCTCTATTTTTACTTATTATTTATGAAATATTTATTTAGTCTGTTTGTAAAGCCTACTCACCTGCGAAGGATTCAATTGTAGAATCTCAACAGATTCCATTCGAAAAAAAAGACCGATTCAGTATGAATCAAAACAAATGGACGACTTTTATTTTATTAGTTTTCGATCGTCGGAAAGCACTGGTTGACTATTAGTATACGACATTCAGAAGGAATCAGTTGAATTCCTTAAAATCTGACAAGATCTAATAAGGATGAATTTGACTTGCCTACGTGTTTAATTCTTTGTTTCTTTCTTTAGATAGATTAAGTGAATGAACTATTACAATGGAAAAGAAAACATAGTGGAGTTGAACAAAGACATTACTTTAACTGATAAGTTTTGTTTGATCTGCACGTTCATGAAAGGGGAGTGGATCAAACGCTGCAGCTGTTTTTCGAACACGGAAATGGGATATAAAAAAATATGATTTTTTTTTCATAGAACGTGTTTTATTGATTTTCTCCGAAAAAAGCAAATGTCATTTAGGACCGAATGTTGATCTAGAATATGAATCCATTTCTTTTCATTTTTTATTTATTCCTATTATATTTATTATCATCTAGCCATAGTATTTTATGTATGGTAAAGAGAAAAACAATAACATAAATGTTACAGAATGAAGTATTATCAATCGGCTTATAATGATGAAAAACTGCACCAATTGCCAAGACGACTCAGTCTTATCAAAAGACACGAGAAAACATGCTAATCTTCTAGTAAATGGTGATTTGCAAGAAATATCGTGATAAAAAGAAATACACATTGGAATTTTTCTGCCAATAGTAAAATTTAAAAACAAAAACAGTCACTGAAATGATTCATCTTAGTTACTATTTTTTTTCTCTTCTTTTTCTTTTATCCGATGCAATTAAACACCATCAGTAGTAACAATAACAATAACAAAACACTCAAGCGGAGAGCTTTATACTGTCATTTTTCCATTTTTGGCATTACTCACATCTCTCGGTCTATTAACAATCCGTATCAATCTCTATTCCTTTTTTTTTCTTTTTTTATTCATCAAGAGCATAGGCGAGTAAAAGAATAATGACAAAAAACACAGAACAAAAAACTAAGTTAATTGAACGGAACGACGAAATACTCGTTTTTCTTGTTCATTTGGATTTATTAAGATTAAACATCTAACTGTGATAATATTTGCACAGACAATTGTCGACATTCTATGTAATTTCGGGTTCGACATAAATAAAGTCAGATCCAAATATTTTTTTAAGGTGTATACTAATAATATTACAAAAAAAAATATCGATGAGAACAACTGCCTAGTGTAAATGAGACTATCGAATAACAATAATCGATATAAAATCAAATCTATGAATCGTATTGCTGCCCTCGCTTTCTTTTTTCTTCTCATTTTCCCTTTTCTTTCTTTTTTCCTGTTTTTCTTTTTACAGTAAATCTTACTTGTTCTTTCGTTTACCTTCTGACATTGTAAATTTATGTCAATATTTTTATCGATTTTTTCTTCTCGTTACTGATTATCGTAAGAAGTTATATACCATTGCAGTTACCTCTTAATTCTTAAAATACAATTTTCTTTTATTTGTAATTTTGATTAATGTTCTTTGTTTCGTTTTTTGTTTTATATTAAAGATTAATGTTAATGCAAAATACTCGAATGAATTCAAACAAAACATGACTAGTGATATTGATTTAGTTCGTAAAAAATTAGTTGTTGTTGGTAATGGTAACGTTGGTAAAACATCATTGCTTTATGCATTTAAAGATAATCGATTTTGTCAAGATTATGTTCCAACATTATTTGAAGGAAATACTCATGTGATCGATATTGATAACAAACGTATTGAATTATTATTAATTGACACAGCTGGACAAGAAGAATATGCTAAGTACAGTTTCTCTTTAATTATAATACTTCAAATTCCAATTTTGTTTTTATTTCAATTTTAGACTTCGTGTTCTTGGCTATCCAAATACTCAAGTCGTATTAATTTGTTTTGCTTTCGATGCACCAGATAGTCTTACGTGTGTATTCGAAAAATGGGCACCCGAAGTAAAACATTATTGTCATAATGTTCCAATACTTTTAATTGCTAACAAACGTGATTTACGCGATGATCCAACTGTACGTGAACGTATTAAAAGTCTAAATCAAAAAATTATCACGACTGAAGATGCACTATTATGTGCAAAAAGAATTGGTGCAAAAAATTATCTTGAATGTTCAGCTAAGACACGTGAAGGCGTAAGAGAAGTTTTTGAATATGCAGCTAAAGTTGCATTAGATAGAGATTCGCATGATAAATGCTTTTGTCGTTGTATTCTATTGTAATTATTCTCTATATGAGTGAACAAAGCTCAGATCTGTCCATTTTTGCGTTTTGTTTTTGTGTACATTTCTTCTTAAAATAACTGAAAGATTCTGTCTATTTTTATAGGTTAAAAAATAATACAGATGGGCAATTCTGCCCTAAAAGTTTACAAATTCAAAATCAAATCATCAATTTAAATTCATGCGAACATCATATTTAACTTGATAGCAACTCTCGTTCTCTGGATATTAGTTTAATTTGGAATTTAAAAATAAAAATAAAACGAGAACCTAGAAAGTTATCCTTCTTTTTCTTTTTGGTCTGTTAATTGAACTAATTTACATGCTAATATTTTCTTTTTTTCTTATAAAAATTTGTATTTTTCATTCGATCCGTCATGAGCTATTTTCAAATGTAATATGCCGTGGCCATCAAAATTATTCAAACAAATGTCAAGTCGAATTATTACTGTTACAATAGGTGCCATAAGGAATTTAACTAGTCAATTCAATAGAAAAAGCGAAGAAATTATATTTCTCGGTATAGTATCCAAATGCCAAATTTCTCGAGAACTTGCATCATTATAGGTTTTAGTAGTCAGAGTTCGATAGTTAACTTTTTTTTCGTCATGTCATATTAGATTAAGTAGCGATTTTTTTAGCAAAATGAGTTGTGGCCACACCTCTATAATAGTTTTTATCTGAGTAACAATAAATGTATGAAAAAGCAGCAGGACGTATTGCCTTACCGTAAAGAACAAATAAATATTTTATCAGTTGCCTGTAAATTAGTTTTAGGTCAAGCCAACTATGTCACGAGAAACTGGAGATGCCTACATTTTGTTCAATATATTCTGTTCTATCGCTCTCTGTTCACAGCTCATAACTTCACCGCCGTCGAAATCTTCATGCTACAAAAAAAAATTAACTTCGTATTTTCTAGAGTTTCTGGATGTTGAAAATATAAACAAAAATTTTATTTTATCTTTCATTTTTCTTGTAAACTAGTTTTATTTGTATGGCATTAATTGCAAGAGTACAACACTGAATTTGTATAATTTTCTCGAGAACATTAAACTAGTATTTTAATAAAATTCTAAAATATTTCCGCGCAAAATTATTTAAAACTCTTCAATGAGATTGATAATTATTTTTTATTTTCCAAAGAAAAATCATCTCAGTCAAAAGCAAGATCTCTTAATGAAAAATAAAATTGCACATTTTTTTGCTTCTCTGTCGAAGCCATTTAGATTGCGAGCAATCAACTACCATAGGTAAACACATAAATAAATATTGAAAAAAATATTCACCATGAGTACACTACATTGATTTGACGTACATAACGGCTTGTCTAGAAATTACATCCTACGAGGATTTCTAATAAACGTATTTTTAGTTCCTATAATAATTTGTTTTTCATATACGCGAAAACATATTATTATTGAATAGTGAACTAAAATTGTATTTTTGTTTTTTCTTGAAAACCTAAAATTTGTTTTTCTTTGTCAAATTGGCAAGTTCAAATTTCATAGAGTAGCACAAAAAACGAAAACGAAAATGGAAGTATTATGTGAATTTAATACATGATCTAATTGAATAGATGAAATTAATCTTGAGTTTTTACGTAATTTAATATGTATGCATTATTCTATATGGCATATTGAAATACGGTTGTTTTCTATTGCATGTATTCTACTTGGATTTGATTGCCTTATTGACGAAGTTTTATATGATGATGACGATAAAAGTATGTGTGATACATCGATAAATTCAGTATAAGAAATATTTTTGGTGTTGACATGAAACATACTATTATTTATTTTATTTATTTTTTACTATTTAGCATCGTTCTATTCAGAGTGTAATAAATTATGAAACATCATATGCGTCAGAGCTATTCGATTGACTCATGTATTACAATAAAAATGATAAGAAGCAACTTTCATAAATTTGTCTTAACACTAAATGTTATTTAAAAATAACTATGTGACGATTTTATAATGAAAAATAAATTTCCCATAAATGCTATTCAACCATTCTCAATGATTCATTCTTTCGTCGACAAGATTTTTAATAAATACTTGAATAAATGAACGAGCCATTTCTCGAGATGTAGGCTCCAAATCAGCAGTTTGTAATTCAAATGATGGTTTAATACGTTCATTTATTCGATCACAAAGTTGTTGCTTTACTTTTTTGTTTGTCATCTTTTTGTAGACTTTCTTATTCGTCTTAGTTTCATTTTTATCTAACGTATTCGAGAATATAAAATGATGAAAGGATTCAGATATTGAACATTGAATCTCATGAGCAATCCCGTGTTGTTCAACCTATTGAAGTCTTAAAAATTGATAGGTATAGACATAGTTGAATAGACTCACACGTGAAGTTACATCAATCGAGGCCATACAATCGGTAATGGCTTGAACAATTTCAGTTTCAAAATCATCATCGAGAATTCCTTGTGGACTGAATTCATTTGTAATAATTTTAGAAAAATGATCTGATGGATTTTGAGTTGATTGTTCAGCTCGTGGAATTGCATTTTTTCTTCGAGGATCTATCAATCGTAGTTCAATGCTTTTATCACCAGAACATACGGTACCCATGATAATTTGTAATGTTGTAATTAGTATTAAATCTGCAGTATTTTATATTCTTTTATCGCATTACATATCGCAAAGGAATTCGAATTCTAGAAAAAAGTTTTATTATACTTCTTTTTTTTTCTTCAGTCTGTTGAATACGATATTTACCATTGGGTAAATATAATTCATATTGAATTCAAAAGGTTTTTATTGGTGAGATAATATTTTCAATTTTATCTACACCAACGTATAAAAACACTTTTGCATTCAAAGACGATTTATCAAGACTCTGGGTTATATATGATGACTATTGCCATCTAGTTTATTGTCCTATCATTATTCTTTCTATTCGTCATACTTCTAACAACTATCGCAAAAGCTAATATTGTGTCTTGTCATACCACACTACGATAACGTAAATAGGATTTCGACATTTGTGTGTGGGTAATTTTCGCTAAAACAATGTCGGAAGATCTTTCATTGAATGATGTAGTAATGCCAATATGCTATACACGAATTTCATTCGTGTTTGATTATAAAATCGATGATTTAGAAAAACCATTATTTGAATTTTTAAAAAGATTCTGCCCGAGTGTATTTGGAAAAATTGTCTACGATGAAAATAAACCAAATTATGGTCAATTAGTAGAATCCACATCTAATTCAAGTCGAATATTTAGTCGGGCTGACCAACCTGACATTCCAATATCTAATTATATTAATTGTAGTTTTCAAGAACTTGATGTTCATCCTTATTCAGCTATACCAACTGATAGTACACCATTGTTTTTCCTTCATCAAATAAATGTTCGCGATGGAACTTTATTAGCCGTGGGAATGCATCATCAACTTTCTGATGGTCGTGGTTTTTTTACATTAGTTGAACGATTTTCGAATTGGATACGTTATAAGGATGATACGAAAATAATTCCATTCAATTTTGATCGATCTCTATTGAAACCAGCGACCGATGTTCTTTATGAACATACGGAATATACTACGCAAGCACGTAAATATTCTTTTACAGAACTACCAACTATGGAAGTCATTGTTAAAAAATTTACTAAACAAGAATTATTTGATAAATTAAAAATAACAGCAACACATGTTTCATTTAATGATGTTCTTGTTGCTTGGTTAACTCAAGCAATAAGTCAGATACGTCAAATACCATCAGATGAAACGATTAAAGTTGGTATAGCAAACGATGGTCGATCTGAATTAGGAATTGGTTTAGATTATTTTGGTAATTGTAATTTTTATTTTGCTCTTCAATTCCAAATGATTGATTTACTCAATAAGTCCGTCAATGAATTGGCGGAACAAGTTAATAATGACAAAAAAAAACGAATGACAAAAGATTACATGACGTCAGCATTGGCTTGGCTTAAACAAGCTTCAGAACCAGTTCATCCTAGCTTCAAAGCATTCTTAGGCAAAGATTTAGCTTTTACAAATTGGTCTCGTTTTCCGCTCTATCAAATAGATTTTGGTCATGGTCCACCTCGACGAGTTGCATTACCACCTAATCGATGGGATGGTTTGATTTTGATTTTACCAACTGAAACAGATGCAGTCGAATTATATATTGGTTTAAAACAAGATCATGCTGATGAATTACTGCAACGCATTGATGCTTTGTAGTTTTAGAGAGAGAGAGAGAGAGAGAGAAACATTTATTTGTGAATTAATTGGCTGCTTGCCTAGTGATTTCTGATAGTTGCGTGTTTATTTTAATTGTATTCACCGATTAAATGCTAGATAATCAAATAAATTATAAAGGGTTGATTTTGCTTTTCACCTTATACAAAGTATTTTACATTTTCTCAACTAGTAGAGAACACGTTTTTCGAGTGTAAAAAGAATCACCTTTAAATTTTTTTCAAATGATATGTTGTTGTTGTCAAATCGAAGATTTTTCTACTGAAAATTTGGTTTATTAAACGAAAATGTTCTTTTTTTGCAAATTTCGTTTCGATTGAAAAACTATCCAATAAACAAGATTCTTTGGAAGTCACAAGATTCTGATTTGTCTCGCGAAGAGTATAGTCTACATACTTAATTCGTATAATACGATTTTGCTCACAGGTTTAGAAAAACAGATGTTGAATATTTGTTTTTTTGATTACGTAAGTCTTCACAGATTTTGAAATTATATCGGCTGTAAAAAGTCATAACTCGTTTTTGATAAGATAAAAAAAATCATTTCATCATTATTTTATTGGTAGACGGCAAAACAGATGTTTATAGTTATTCGATCGCAAGAAACCATAATAAAATACACATTATCAAAGAAAATTATAATACAACATTATTTTCAGCAACGATAGCCAAAGTTAATGTAATCTAATCATCTACATGTCATATTAGATAATGCGAACCAGAGAGCGAATCGAACCGACTTTTTCTGATTTGAGTTCGGTTCGGTTTGAGTACATTTTTAAAAAGTCAGTTCGGGTTCGGTTTGAGTACATTTTTAACAAGTCAGTTCGGGTTCGGTTCGTTTTCGCTCTCTGATGCGAACCCGTATTCGTATCATAAATTACAACTAATCAATTTTTCTGGAAAATACTTTACTAATGTATATGATCTAATTAACTATGTGCTTGATAAAACTAATGTTACTTAAAATTGTAAATTTGATTACTTTGGTCTGTTCTATTGATTAACCTCTCTGATGAGATCATCATAAAAAAGTCCATCACGAACATCAACGAGTATTCATGGAAAAATTTCAATTTTAATTGTAATATAATGTGTCATTTTTCTTTTTTCTATCATTAGAGAGCGAATATGATAATTTGAAAGAAAAAAATTCTGATTTCAAAATTACCTTACTAAAAAAAGAATTGAAAACTATAGCAACATAAATTGAATTTGTGTATGAATATGATAAAAATATTTCTCAGTATATTAATATTCATAATTGATTATTTTGAATTTTTATGGAAATATTTTGAAGAATCTATTTTATTTTTAATAATTCGAAAATGTAGTAATGATAATGAACAATCGTTCTCATCTATTAAGAACATTCGAACATTTCTATCTGAACAATATGAAAGAATTTTCGTCTACTTCATTAATTCTTCAATAATTACAAAACAACAACAAAATTGTCAAATATATAAAATTAATGTTCATCTTTCTATCATATTTTTGATATGTAAATTTCTATTGATTTTCTATTACCTTGTTCTTATGGTCAAAATGCTTATTAGCTTCTATGAACAACTATGCTATTTTATTCTGCAACAACGAATTAAACCATTTGTACACATTCGATCTGTTGCTTTGATTAGTAAAAATAAATAATTAAACATTGCATTTGTTATCTATTTAAAAAGTTTCATTTAATTTAAAAAACCGAAAGTCTTACGATAATGCGAGTCATCTATTCTTTTTTGCTAGCAAGCAAGCATCGTTCCAGTACAATATTTCATTGTTCTCTGACCTTCTTAAAAACGGTAAAGTTAAAAATCGTTGATTTTTGGATTTTGTGTTGACATATGTTTAGATATCGCATAAAAAAATCATTATGCTCATTCATCACTTTCCATAGAAGTAATGATGCTTCTAGAATAGGAACTTTAAAGTCGTCTATAGACGATGTAATTGTCTTTGGATTTCCATTATGTTTGAAAGACACTTTGACAATCAAAAGTAGTATTAAATTACCATCTTGTTCGAGAAAAACTCTTTTGAATACGTTAGCTACCAATGGGAACCGGAAGCTTCTATAGCATAATTATTCAATATGAAGAAATACCAGCGCAAGATTTCGAACGTATTTAATGAGAGCATTCATTTATACCAATATATTTCTAAATAAAGTTCATTGAGAACGTAAATTAGTAGTAGTAGTAGTAGTAGTAGTAGTCTCACTTTGATTAGATGGCTAATTCTCAAAAGAATTCTATGATCGCTCCGAAATTCACAGAACATTATTGGTTTGTACTCTGAATAATAAACGATGATGATTCATTCTCATATATTATACATCATCAATAAAGAGAACTCTTTCTGAATTTAAACTTGATGTTTATCATTCAAGCGTTTCATAGCATATCGTTCTAGTTTTAGCATATCAAAAATAAAAGAATGCTCTTTCGACTAATGTTGTCATCAATTCGTCGAGTACCTTCCATGCAAATATTTTAGAAATTGTTTCGTCACTATACATGTGAGTCAGTACGTTAATAAAGAGTCAACTCCGTTTTATGTTCGATAGATGCCAGTTAAAAGGCGCTATATTTATTAAATGATCTCAAAACCACCGACAACATATCGCTTTTTTACATGAATAAATACACTTTACATAAATAGTTAGGAGAGTTTCTCACTTTTAAATAATAGTTTAAACAAGCTTACACACACACACAAATACAAAGGAAAAAAGAAGAAAAAAGATAAGTGTACAAAGTGAAATTTCTCGATTTAGCGACTATATAATGTTTTAATTAGTTTTTCAACATAATTAACCGAATGTATTTTCACCTCCATAAGCAATATACAAGAAACTATCCTCATCTTTACTTTCAGCATAAATTTGACTCATTGTATAACTAAAACAAAGATTCAAAATCTAAAATTTCATGATATAAACGAAAACAAAACCCAATACCTTGATGGAGGAATTTTTTGATTAACGAAAAGAAAGATAGCCTTCTCCGGAGCCAATTGTATTCGTTTACGGATAATCCACATGAACTGTGCAATTGTTATATCATTTGGCACCAAAAATTTACGTTTATCAATATCCGGTATTTGTGATTTAGGCACACGCTCAACCACAACCTAAACATCAAAGAAGAAAAATCATAAATAGAAAAATTATAACAATAAAAATCCACGTACCGGAATACGCTCAGGATATTTAACGCGAATTTTCTCTGCTTCCTGTTTGCGTTGTTCTATAGAATACGATAAACAGGATATAACAACAAAATTAAATAAAAGAAAACTTACCAATTGGAGTTTCTTCCTTAAATCGAAATTTCATTGTTGAATAATGAATACTGAACAAATACTAATAGACTGTTTAAATGCGAAGCAAAACTAAAGTGTGTAATCTAGAAAGGTAAATGATGAATCATAGTGATCATATGACTAGGAAAAAAAACACTCAAGTGGACGTTCTTCTAGTAATTTGTCTGCTTACTTTTATATTGTGCAATATATTCACTCGTGCTCACGCGCACCTATCTACATCTACCTACTGACACGCACGAAATAAAAATGCGTCGTCGGCGAATCAAGACGAATAGATGAAGTGCTTTATGGAAGAGGGGACATGTGCATAGAAGAAAAAAAAAATAAAAAGCAAAGTCAGTCATATGACGGGCGACCGATTGTTGTGTGTACAAGTATTCGTCGATAGAAAAAAATAAAAGAACGAATCAAAAATACCACCCGATGATGACCTTTCGCAGCAAATCTATACGCGGTGTTGTGATTCATTTGAAGCAAATTAATAAAATTAAAACTACGAATATCATTATATATTTGTAATAAAAAAGAAAAGAGAAAGACTTGAAAGTGCATAGAAAAATAAATACTGCAAACATTTTTAGAGTCATAGATAAAGTAAATAGTTTTGGTAGACCTCTCGATATATGAATGCAATAGATGTCATTGTAATTCAACAGAACTATTCTATTTAACACATAGTAATTCTTTGTAAATTTGACTTGATTTGAAAATAATAAACTGTATCGATTGTGTTTAATAATAAAATGTGATGAATCAATAATTACTGTTTAGGAATATTTTTACAACCTATATCAATAAAAAATGCTGTTCGAAGAGTAGCTGAATCTTATCGGATTCTCTGTCATATTATCAATATGTAAACATAATCGAAACATGCTGTTGATAAGATATGTAGCACGTGTTTACTATCGAGCTCACAAATTGAATATGAAAGCTACCTTTTTTTTGTATTAGCTACGATAGTGAAAGATCTAACTATATTTCAAGGGAGTTCATTGAAGCTTTTGAAAAGTACAATTCAAATAAAAGCTATTTCACAGCAGTTGTACAAGCACATTCAAAGAAAATCATAGCATATTTCGATTGAAACAGAAACTCTGAAAATATTTTCATTGATTTATATTCTTCTGTTCAATTGTTGTTTTTTATGTGTTGGTAATAACTTTATAAAAATGACATATTAGCAATAATTGCAAACAAACCGTAACATGTCATGTAATCGCATTCGATGAATCATAATGCCATAATCTCCTCGTAGTTATATGTAATGACTCAAATTTGAACTGCACTTGCTCAACTTCTATTATTGTATACAAAATGGATGCGCATCTATTTTAGTCAGTAAAACGAAATAATAATTAGTCGTAGAATACTACTATTGATCACGTATCAAAGAGAAAGTATTAGTAAACATTTTTTAATCATACGGAAGATCATGTACACTACGGAATAATAGAAATTATGGAGAAATAAAGTGAATGTTGGTTAGAAACAGCTTGCTTCTAACTGTATAAGATTTTTGTAAAACAGATAAATTAGCAATTACCATAGATTGTTTTCTAGGATACAAATAATTTTTATGTCAATCACTATTACAACGAACAATAAACTTCACTTTATCGGTTTCCGATGCGTAGTAGAACTGTGAGCAAAATATCCAATTGGAATTATTGAAGTAAACTACTCAAATAGACCTATTTAATATTAATAATAATGGTTTATTTCATTCCATTATAGCAGTAGTAATAAAATTGACAAATGAAAATATTCAAAGCAACGTGTTCTGTTGTTAGCAATATACGAATACAATTAATTGCATACTAATGTTTATATCACAGTTGCTTTACACAATCAAACTTTTCCTAATCAACATGCTTTCCTCTTTTCACATAGATCATATATAAACAGTCTCTATTGACTATTGACGGGGAAACTACTCAGGTCGATCAAAACGGACCACCGTAAACCGGCGTAACATTACCGTAAACAGTCGTTTTTGCATCGTATTCCGTCATAAAACGGCCGTTTTAACAGGGGCAGTATTACGGTCATACACAGACACCGTATATCAGCCATAAAACCTCGTAAAGTCGGCGTAATATTATCGTATTCTATAGAACATACGGCCGTATTACTCCCCCTGTTATACGGGGAAAATACGGCACGTAAAACGGGCCGAATTTGTATCGTATACGACCGTTTACTGATCGTTTTCTTCGACCGGGGTAACAAAAAGGTATAATTTGGTTTAGATCAAATTCAAGAAGTATATTATCGTAACTTAACACTCAATCGATGCTTTTTCTTCTCTGACAATAGCAGTTGTCTCTCATTGGTATTCTAAAACATCGATTTATGGAGTAGCTACCCAGGTCGACTGATCCGATATCGGATCCGATAGGAACCTGGAAATATCCTACAATCCGATACAATTCTATCGGATTCCTGGACCCGGAATCCAACGATAATTCTGTAAGATCTGACAGGATCCGATAAAATCGTGTTGGATTCCAGTCGAATCGGATGGGTTCCGATAGGTGCCAACTGTCGGATTGCTCGACCTGGGTGCCTAATTCGACTTCGAAAATTCTATTGCGCACAGGCAAAAGATGAAGATAAATTTTATCGTACTTATAATTTTTATAATTCGAATTGAGGCACTAATATAAGTCCACTCGCATACTCACGAAATCCGTCGCTGCATCCACCGTTGCACAATGCCTCCTACACACCCACAATTCCGTGATACACCGATACTCTTCTCCAGCATGAATGGTCATTGTCATCGCAGGTAATGAGCAAGCTATCTTGAATAACTATACTGCGATCACGTGTCAGTTTCCAGCAACCCAGGTCGAAAAATCTGACAACAGATCGTACAAGGCCTTGTCAGATCTTGCACATACAAGATTTTCTATCTGATCTAATGATAAGATCAGACCGTATCTTATTACATCATTTTTCGAAAGATTTCATCAGATTCTGAATGAAAGATACCCTCATAAATCTTACAAGATTCTAAGCTTAAGAAACATGCATGAGCCGATCGGTTGATTCTTGTCNTGCACAATGCCTCCTACACACCCACAATTCCGTGATACACCGATACTCTTCTCCAGCATGAATGGTCATTGTCATCGCAGGTAATGAACAAGCTATCTTGAATAACTATACTGCGATCACGTGTCAGTTTCCAGCAACTCATATCAGAATGCTACCGAGCTGCCTACGTTCACTTTTTGCATTATTGAGGTGGTTTTGAGTATTCGTGAGATTTTCTAATAACAATTCTGAGATTGCTAGTAACACTTTCGAGGATGATGGTAGCATACTGGAGGTTCTAATAGTATTCCCATGAATGCTAGTTACACTCCTGAGATTGCTTGTAGCATACCTGAGCATGTTAGAAGCATTTCTGAACATGCTAGAAGGATACATGACGATGCTAAAACCATACCAGCCGTTCCAATAAGTATTCCTACGGCCCATCCAAAAAACATTTACGCGAAAAATAGGCATATTCTTTATTATAATTGATTCGCATCACAAATAATTGATGTAAATTGAGCAAGTATGATTTTTCTGATTAAATTGAAGATTCTAATCGATTTTTTTCCAAAGTTTATTAGGAATCAAAGATTTTTCACCAATTACAATCGATTTTTTACTTTAATCACATAAAATCGATTAAAGCGACTATAATCGATTGTCTATGATTTTTTTATTAATCAATTAGAATCGATTCTGAGTAATAATCGATTTTCATCAGTATTTTATTTTTTTCTCTCGATTATAATATACGAAAACTGATTCGATTCTCGAATAGATTATAATCATTGATATTATATTCCTTTAAAATAAACTCCTACTCAGACCACCATCAATATATCAGAATCAATTTTACTTTTGAACGCATTATAACGAATTCAGTTTTACCCAGGTTAAAATAACTGCACTAAAACCCCAATTAGGAACCATTCAATTTTCTTCAACAGAGTAGTTTATGAAAATCGAAATAAACTGATTCTGGGCTGAAAAAACATGTTTTGAGAGCTTTCGCGATCAGAATCCCTTCTCTATTGATTTTTCGTAATTAATACGAAAACGTTTTGAAAAAATCATTCTTAATGATTTTTATGATTATGTTGCGTTTTAAAAGTTAAAGCTAAAGTCATCATAGTAATTTAAACATTGTTCATTTCAACAATGTAAAATAAATCACTGTTTGAGTAGCTGCCTATTTCGACTTATATTTTAAATGGAACTTTCAATAAAAACCATGAGCTAAATTAACTGGATAGGCAAAGATACAGTTTTATTTATATATATATATATATAATTTGTATAAATATACAATGACTGTCCTGTAGAAGTTAGGAATAGATTTAGATTTCTTTCTATATATATATACCACCCGCCTTGTAATTTCGTTGAGAAAGCATACACTGAAAAAAAATAAAGGTGCTGTACTGAACCTTTAAAGTTTGGTGGTACCTTATTAAACCCTTAGAGTTATGGTATGGACCTGCGAAACATTTTGTAGGCTTAGTACTAGAAAAAGTTCGATGCGATCGTTTTATAAGGTTCTGAAGTGATAGAGGTTTCGTACCATACTTTTGTGAAAGTCAAAGTTGAGTCAAGTTTCGTATGAAACCCTTGCACATTTCGTAATATACCTCTAATAGGTTCCTCCAACTGAAAAATTGAAGTACTTTTCTTTTAAGTTCACCATCACAATCCTTCCTGATGTACGCTTATCCTTAATTATATCAATCTCAGCTATCCATTATAGACTTTTCAAATTCAATGTTTAAATGAATGTATATTTAGAGTCAATGCCATTGGTTTTTTTGCACGCTGTCCAACGGAACTATTTGCCAGGTAATTCCATCTTTTGAATGAAAATTTTTATTTTTCTGTTTTAGATTATCCAATTCAAACATTTATCTCAAGTTACATTCAATACTCACATTGCTCTTCAAATCTTTGAGGTGAACAAATAAGANTCAAAATACTCGCTTCAGGTTTCATTCAACTTTCAAAAAGCTTCTTTCGTTCAAGTTGTTCACCTTAACAATATTTCAGGTAAATCTATATTTGGGATTACTGTATATCCTTCTTTCCTCTATTGTAAATTATTAGATAGAAATTCTCTTCCCAATCTAAGTGTAAATCTGGAAACGCTTTGTTTCCTTCAACTTGCAGAACTGAAGAATATTTCAGATAACTCAACATTTTACATAATAACTTTCTTTTCTTTGTTGTAGCGTGTTATATATAAACTTCCGCTTCAAGCTAAATTTAACTTCGAAAATTCTTTTCTTCGCACAAATCACTATGCAACCGAGTGGTATTTCAAGTCATTCTACATTTAACAATATAAGCGCTTTTTCATTGTTGTAGATTATTAATGGGAAATATTTACTTATAGGTAGCCTCCACATATGTTTCTTTCATTTAGAGTGCCCAACTAAACAATTTGGCAAATAATTTCAACGCGAAAACTACGATCATTTTTTTTCTATTGCATGATTATTAAACCGAAGTATTGATATTGATATGGATGTCATATTTAAACTTTAGCTCGGTTCTGATTATTTAAGTCAACAATCTAGTTATGGTCTAGTGTTTTTAATAGTTGGCAAGTCTGACTAATTCATTGAAATATTTTCTATTTGTGTCTTATGTAAAGCCAATGAAGTAAGGTTGTTCGTTTGGTATCCTGTTACATTTTGAACGTTTCATCGTGCCTTCCATGGAGTCTTAATCTCTGAAGCTAAGATTAGGCAACTAGAAAGAGCATTTTGAACCCGTTCCGAACGTAATTCTGGGAGAGTCGGTCTTAATTTGGGTGAATTTGAAATAATAGGAAGAGTTTGGGATGATACTCATGCAACTCTGACGTTTTCACTTTGCGTATCGAGTTCTGTAAAGCAGAACTGCCATTATAACGGCCTGTGTGACCATCGGAAAATATAAAATTCAAGATGAGCTGATCTGTTTATATTATCTTGAAGTAAAGTGGTAAACTAATTGAGAACAACATTATTGACCCCGTTTATTCCTTTTCTGTGTAAGGAATATATTTGATAATATGAGTTTTTCGAGTTTGATGACCGACGTAGAGATTTCTGACGCAAGAAAAGAATAACTTGGGTCAATAGTGCTGCTCTCAACCAAACTTCTATTCTACTTTAGCATAATGTAAAAGGCAAAACAGATTTGAATTTCATATTTTCCGGTGATTTAGTACGCCGGCTTGATGACAGCTCTATTGTTGAATTGGTATTACGGAACTTAATCTGCGAAACCTAAGTTTAAGTTTATCTATTGGAATAAGTTTCATACAAAACCAGTTTCGTACGATACTTAAACAGGTTTAGAATTCGTTTCAAAATTCGGAACCTTTTTAAGTTCGGTACGGTACCTTTTTTGTTTTCAGTGTGGGTATGTCATACCTATTCTGACCTTTCTCTTTAGGGCTATCAGCGAATATGATGAGGGTCGATTTGATTGTGTACACAGAGACCCTTTTTGATCGCGGCTCTACGTGGAACGCTTCGCGCGTCCACGCTGCGACGCTTAAATAAAAGAGTGTGCGCAAGTAATATGCTGAGTTTCGCTAAGACCCTTGTCATGTTAATACTAAAAATCACAGCAAATTGTTTTGCTATGACGAAAGGGAGTGGGCGTTGGTTGAGTGGATACTAAAATCTGTGAAAGTATGATAATAGCGTACAGTCCCACTGTGGTAGACGGTCAGCTCACCGTAGTACCATATTAACGTGTGACCAAATGCGGCGTTGCGCTGCTAGCAAACATGAAATCTTTAGCTAAAGACGTGCCCCATGTTGCTCTGCACTTCAACCAGGAGCTATCTTTACGATATAGAAACCTATCCGATCATTCAGATGTGGTGTTCACAATATGTAGCATAGTTATCTTTACTAAACAGTTTCGTTATTCTGCTAGAAGAGTGTCGGAAGTGTTGTTGTTGAGTATACAAAGTTTTACTGATGGACAATTTCTGACCTGACTCAGCAGTCGAGCTAGCACACTTTAAAATTTGCACTCTCTGAAACGCCATCCACTGGTGCCTCAATTTGAATTATAAAATTTATAACTAGGATAAAATTTTATCTTTTGCTTGTTGCTGTAACTGTAAGAGTGCCTGATTTTTTATTTTCGAATTGATATTATATAGTTGAACCTTCATTTATATTCGAATTCGAATTAAGTATCTCATGGTTGCAGTGTGTTCTATCGTAACATATATCTCAATTCGATCAATTCTCTTTTCGTTTATATCTCCATTTCCCTCTATTTTCTTGTCTCTGTTTTCGTGCGCGTATATAAACATTTGTTTTCTCAAAGACTAAACAGAGAGATAATAAAACACGCACGTTTTAAGTGTTCGTCGCTCTTCGTGAATTTTAATGAGACGATTCATAATTATTATTTACTCTTTAGACTATGAGATCAAAATTAATACACAAAAGTTTAATCGTAATAGCGGCCATTCTGTTTTTATTTATTGTCTTTGCATCATTTCGTTTCGTTTCTAATGTTCCAAATCCTAATCCAAAAGATTTTACTCATACGAGCTTAATATACCGTGCATTAAAACAAGCAAAATCTCTTGAAGTTGAGTGTGAACAACAATATCAATTAACTGCTGTTGTAATTAATTGGAAACGTTTATCTAGCGTACAACTAGCAGTCCAACGGTATCTTAATGCTACGCATTTCAGGCGGATTATTGTTTGGAATAATAATCCGACAATCAATCTTACTCATAAATAAATTCTGCCACAAAATCAATCATTCGATTTGATTCGTATTATTAATTCTAAAAAGAATTTAAAAGATGAAGCAAAATATCGGGCATGTGCTGAAGCTGAGACACTCGCTTGTTTTTATGTTGACGATGATTGGGATATATCGCATTATATGAATACACTGATTGCTAGTTTTCGCTCAGATCCGAATGTTTTGCATTCAGTGACAAATTATGTAACGTACTATAACAACATGTTATGGACATTTATGGATTCTCGAATAGAATTACATGTAGGATTCTCATGGATTGGTTGTGGAAGTGTTTTTCTACGCGAACATGCTCGAAGACATCTTCAACTACTTGAAGTTAATTTAGAAAATAATTCAGGTAGTTAACTTTTAGATAAATACGAAGAATTTTGCATAAATGATGATACCAATAGTATTTCGCTTTTTTCAGTTTAACCGATTTTCAAATAACTAGAAAATTATTTTTTTTTTACATTAGAGTTAGATTGTTCAAAAGAATTTTAAATGCTATTCTATCTTTCAATTATTTATGCAAAAAAAAGAATTTCATAGTGAATACTAGATTGTGCTTCGATGGAATTAAAAAAATGAACTTTGTGTTGTCTTGGTCTCGAGAATTTAGTTCGTATCATCATGTTTTGTTCCAATGAGCTTTACGAGGTATAGTGGGCACGAACTCGTTGCATTTTTATTTTGAAACCTTTCTCTGATGTTTCCTTTATGGTTCCATAATCATATGTAAAACGTGCAGAGCTTTAGAAAAGTACAACATTAGAAAGCTTCATTATATTAGAGAAATGCTATCGTATAGAGTATTTTGTTGTTTGGTTTGAATTTTTAAACTAAATATTTTTGCAGCTAGTCCTAAGAACATCATATCAAATCTAGTTTAACTAAACATAAATTTCTGCAATAAAAACTTTTAAAATATAAGACAAAACACAATTATTCCATGTTTAGATTTATTTGCATTCAGTGATTTATTTTTTTCGATTTGGCTCAACGATATTCCATCACAAATGGTAGTAAATCTTCTTTCATTAGCAGCAACGGCCAATGAGACAAATGCATCGTTCTCATCTACGAACAATTTTTATAGTTCCCAACACAAAAGTTCTGTTCTTGCAATTCGTAAGCTTGAAGCTGCATTACGTTTAAATAAACCAACAATGAATATTACCTTTCCTCGCAAACAAAATCGACGATTTTCATATTGTACTAAATCACCCAGTCCAAAAGATGATTTCACATTCTACAGCAATGTCTTACCAATTGATATTGAACATATTCCATTTGATATTAAAGTAGATTCAGATAGAGGAACATATCGATATGTTCCTAACGGTCCAAATTACACGCATTTCATTGAATACAATACACTGAAAGCAGTTGATAATGATGAAAAACATGTTGGCGACCACTTGGATTTGTGAAGAAGGGCGATTTTTTTGCTATTGACTTTTTACGCATACAAACTCATATGGTATTTGTACTGATTATTGCACACAGTGATAAAGTACAAAATAGTCTTACCATGCAAGTATCGTTCGATGGCGTATGGTGGATACCACATCACTCTTTCAACAGCATCTTGAATAATTCGAATCGAACAGTCAATTCAAATTTTCAGCGATTTGTCATCGATTCGAGACAATTTCCTCCTGAACTACAATCATTTCGTTATGTGGCATTTAACGCTACAAATGCAGTAGATGAACCATTTCAAGTGTGCTATGTCCAAATAATAGACAAAACAAATATCAGATCAAAATAAATTTGCAATCTATCTTTCGATCTAGTAAAATTACCTATAGTTATAGTTGCGTCTCCCGTTAGAATGAGAAAAGAAGATTAATTGGACAAATGAATAAGTTCATCTATGAACAAAGTTACGAAAATAAATTAATCTGAACTGAACGAAAGAAAGTTGATTCATAACGGGTGCGCCAGGTGAAATGAGCCTCCCCATATTGTAGCAATATCTTTTTTAATTTTCATCCGATTGAACTATTTTTTTAAAATAAATTCTCCATCTCAAGTTCTACAGATTTATCAATTTTAAATCTATATTGATAATATTGACAGGTTTTCAGAAAATGAAGAGTAAAGGCCTTCAAAACATTGTACTTTCTAAGTACTAAAATAGTGATGCTCCCACAAAAATATCTCGTGATTTAAACGGTGGCATCAGTCTAGCAACAGTCAAAAGGTGATCTCAGATGATCCGTCGAACCGGATCTATCGAACTACCTGGTACACATGGTGGTCCACGTATAGTCAGGACCAAAGAGAATATGCTAAAGATGAAAAACCGTTTACGCCGAAAAAGGGAGTCTATGGGGTATTCCATTTCAAACTGA
>OENM01000667.1:44916-66625 GCA_900239745.1 Rotaria magnacalcarata
CCTACGATCGTTTCGTTCAATGGCTGAGCCCCCCCTAACATTTTTTTCTGGTTACGCCACTAATTCCAGGTCGAGGAATTGACGTCGGAACCGATTGGAATTCCGATGACATCCAACGATGTTTCTTTGGAATTCATACGAATCCGACACTGAGGATCCGACTTCGAATCCGGAACCCGGAATCCGACGATAGTTCTGTAGGGTCCGACAAAATCCGATAAGATCCTACTGGATGCGAGTCGGATCGGATGGGTTCCGATTGGTTCCCACTGTTGGATTGCTCGACCTGGGTAGTCAAGTGGCTATTAAGATTTGGTTTTAGGTTGTAGCAGGCATCTTGCTTGAGCTAATTGTAGTATTGAATATTGAAAAATAAAAACAACTGAATAGACATTATGCAAATTATTTTGTTTAGATTTTACACGATATTTTAGTTACAAATGATTAGATTTTACGTCATTATCTTTATCTTTATTGTTATCTAGGAAATGCTGTTAGTAGTTATTTAAATGGAACTCTATAGCGATGAAAAAACTACATTACTATGCACTCGAGTAATTAGAAATCGATAATATTATCAAAAGATTTCTTTTATTTGATGAATTGATAATTTTTAACACTTGAACTCGAGTTTGAAGCATGCCAACTCTTGATAATAATGACAAAGAAGAAAGACTATAAGCTCTTCCATCAGTTCAACATTGACTACGCCACAATCATTTTTAAATAATTTATTTGAAAATGTTTGTTCATAGATGTGAATAATGTTGTCTCGCTCGTTACGTCAAATAACATGTTAGTCATTGAAGTACCAATTCACGATTCAGAAGTGGAACGTAAGTTAGTAGACGCACAAGCCGAAGCAAGCAAAGAAGTAGCTCAATTTGGACAATATGTGACCCGATTTTTGACCATGTTGACTTTTTGGGTAATTGTGGTTTTCATCAACATATTGTTGAAATAGATGATAAGGAATAAAAACAATTGCAAATATTGTTACCTATGAAAAATATCAAGCCTGATATGGTTGAAGTTTCTGTGAAAGATAATCAATTGACGGTTCAATGCGAAAGTAGTTACAAGGACGAGACTTGTAAAGAACGACCATTCTTTCGAAAATCAATAACCTTACCACCTGGCACGCAGGTCGATCAATTACAACCGCAAATAACAGACAGTGACGAACTCAAAATCGAAGCACCTTACGTTGAAACAACTCAACAATAAAAACCAAATTGTAGAACAAGATTAGAACATTTGAAAATTTATTGTATTCAGTGTGTAGCCTGTAAAGAGTAGCTCTTTATTCATCAAGAGATTTTTCCAATAAAATAAGTCTTAACAATAGATTCGAAAATGAACTCAATCTTATTTATTGTACTTTATAAAATGATAATGGTGAGATTCACGAATCTCTCTGTAGCTAGAGATTCGTGTAAGATTTGAATAGCAGTATTTTATACCACTAAATAGTTTGATGGTTTTCAAGTTAGCATAAATATGTCTGATTTAGATGGACATCTAATAATTCATACGATATGGAATCCAATTTTTATATTCAGATAAATATTCAATAAATTTTTCGGTGTTTTACTTTTCTTTATCTACATTATATTAATCGATTTTATATGAGTGTATTTGAATATCACATTCACGATCAATACGTCCTTGCAGTAGTATCTCGTCAGATTGCATCAGAATCCTATGAAATTCAAACTGCAATAATTGATAAACATAGAAGCATAGAAAAATTGAAATTCTTTTCAGTTTTTATATGAATGACAATAGTTCATAATACGGAGTACAATAATGATAACAAATCTACTCGAATGAACAGTATCACATGATGAGTAAGGAGCTTCAGGTTTCAAACTTCTGAGGAGTATACCAAAACGACGACCCGCTTGAGCGATTCGTTTATCGACCAATGCACAAATTTCGTTCAAATAAGGTTCACCCAAATTGAACGACGTAGTAAACGTTTGATTGTTATCATCGAGATAGATCTGTGAACAGACAGTTTCAGTATATTCCTGAATCCATACTTTGTAATCTGTGTCGCTATTAATTTCGTCTGTAGGTGGTAGATTCATCATAACAGAAAATCATAGAAAACTCATTGAAACAGGAGATGAAAGTATCGAGATGGAACTACTGACATATTATTTTTATTCTTTAATCTGATATTCCGTTCACTCACAAATATCGTTCCAAAATGACGAAAATGAAAAACATTTGTGATAAGTTTAAGATAATTAAAGTGACGTCAAGAACATATGTTAGCCACTATAGTCTATTCATTGACAGCTGATCTAAGATAATGAATCATGCAGATAATTAATCGGTCGATCGAATTCGATCTTTAGGAATGCATCGCAAAGTAAGAATAGAGTTTTCAGCGTGATGAATTGCATCATTGCTACACAAAAAGTACTCAAGATTTCTCTGAATTGAAGATTTTTCGTAAGAGATAAGAATTAATGCTTCGCATCGCATTTCGTATACGAGTGAAACTCGAGTACCATCTAGTTTTTCATGTATTTTGACATGGACAGAAATCGTTAGGAAAACAGACCAGTCTCTGTCTATTCTTTATATATATCACATGCCACTCATTATTGACTTCTTGTTTTTTTTTATTATAAAGGATCAATTAATTGAGATTAAGTTATTCGAATAAATTTTAAATAAAAATAAACAATAAAAAGTTTGCTTGGTTATTTTTTAGAAGATTTCATCTTCTTCAATGGTCTATACATAGTATCAGTTCGGACTGTATATTTTCGATCTTTTATCAATGTTGATCCTTCATGAAGTATATCATGTTGAAATATAAGTACCATTCCTGTACGCGGAATACATGCAACATTTTTACTGGAATCCGTGTTATGAACGAAAGTTGTTTCACCACCTTGAAAATTTTCATTTAAATAGAGTTGAACTGTCTGCAAAAAAGAATTAAAAAATAAACTAATGAAAAATAAAATTTCGAATTTTACAATGTAACTTCGTTCTAATGACTCATCGTTTCGAGCGTATTCTCCATCTGTAAACCAAAAAAAATATTTAAAAACAATGAACTTAAAAGCAAGCTAACTTTACCAAGATGTGGTTTAAATTTTTGCCCAGGATCATAACGCAGAAAACGAAGGCGTTCATTAAGTCCAACTAATTGATGTGTTTTCCATTCTTTCGGTAGATAGGATTCAATTCGTTCGAATATAGTTTGTGCCATAGCAACATCATCAATTATACATCGATCATTATTTCGAACACCAGTCATCAAAACTTGTAGCTTACCAATATTTATCAATGCTGGACTGTAACCACGTTTTTCTGTTAATTCGATCCATTGTTGACATTCTTCTGGTGTAAATACATTCAATAGGAAAAACGCTAATTTTCCATTATCATGACTATTTGGTAATGTTATATTGTGCTTCTCGATATTTACAGTAGCTGCCATTGCTATATGTGCAAAAATGTGTGCGCAATTTCTTTCCCTCTTAAGGTATAAAAACATTTCAGTATTTGATTACTCATGATTGTGCAATAAAATAAATCGTAATGCAGAAATGACAAAAAAAAAATTTTATTTTTTTATTTCTCTACTTTCAACAACGCAACCAAAAAAGTTTTTATAAACGTGTTTTATACAAAGGATCAGTTATCTTTTTGTTCCATACAGTCAATGGTTTTGTATAATCAACAATATCCGTAACAAAGTACCCGTATTTATCACAATGACATTCAGGTTTTTCACTGGCTTTATCATCGTTCGAGAGAACTCGTCGTAATATATCACTTTCACGGTTGAGTGCAGCCATTACTTCATAAACTTTCGTTGTACCTGATATAAAATTAATGAAAATATAACTGAAAAATAAATAAAACAACAGTTTTATCAATGAGAAAACAAAAGAATTCATACATACTGTCCTTCACGACATGTTTGTGCATCATTACCTATAAGACGAATTGGAAGACGACGTAAACCGAGATTTTCAAATGATTTAATAACACCATTATGATCTAAAATGCATGTTGCCGCTGCTTTAATTCCCATCATAAGCTCAGACTAAAATATACATAATTAAAGAAAGCCTAAAATCTATCAAAATTTTTATCTACCTTGGGGAGATTTTTGAAAATGCATAACAATTGATAATTAGGCATGATGAGTGCTAGTGAAAAGTGAAATATGGTTCAAAAAACAAAACAAGATATCGAGAAAAAGGCGGATCAATAATAATAAACTATGAACAGGATTCTTACTGGCTACAACAATATTCCATATATTGGCTGCATAATACTCTATGCACTAGCGACCTCTATACGAACTGTTTTGAATATATAGTTTGAGAAACAATAGTATGTGACAGGGCTGCCAGGTGTTCAGGTCCCAAATGGGGTACATTCGTGGGGTACGCAGTTTACATCTTTCACGCTGCTCATCAGCGACGGAAATCAGTTTCGAAAACTAGTTTCAATCTGGAAAGGGCATTCTCAGTTTTTCTTTTCAGTATAAAGACTAGCTTTCAAATTGAAATCTTTATTTTCTAATAAATATGTTCACAATAAAATTTCATTTTGACATACATATATTCAATTCAATCGTAATAAAACAATGCTTACTCAAAGCGAACCTTCTCGATTTATATTTACACTAACTGTTACACGCTTTTTTTCGAAACTGTATTTTGTTGACTTTTGGCACACCTTATTAGTTGCGGTTGTATTTGAGCAAAAGAAAAAAATTCTTCACACTCCAGTTAAGACAAAATTGAATCACGACTATTAGATCGAAAATGAAAACCGAAAACAAGACTTATCCGGTAGCGACATCCTCCATTGGTTAATTAGCAGTCAACTAATATAATCGACGCTTCACATCTTTATCAATAGTAAATGTCCGATAAAGAGATAGAAATTTTCTGCATTTTAACCACAAGATGGATGATAGTAGTCGCAACATTCAAAAATGCAGATCAGCGTTTCTAATAGAAATTTGGAGCAAAGTGTATATCCACAGTTTACCTATATATTTTGAATATTTTTCCACGTTTTCCCAGCAAAAAGCAAAGTGTATTTCAAAGGCAGCAGGTGTTTCGTACATTTTGCTTTTCCCAGGTCGAGCAATCTGACAGTAGGCACCTATCGGAACCCATCCGATCCGACTGGAATCCAATACCATTTTGTCGGATCCTGTCAGATCTTACAGAATTATCGTTGAATTCCGGGTCGAGGAATCGATAGAACAGTATCGAATTGTAGGATATTTCCAGGTTCCTATCGAATCCGATGTCGGATCAGTCGACCTGGGACCTACTGTTAGAAACACTGATGCAGATGGGGTACAAAATGCGTACCCCAGAGATACAATTTTTTTTAGGTACAAAAGGCTCAAATGGGGTACGACTGTTAGCCCTGGTATATGAGTCACATTCATAATTTTCTATTTGATTGATTACTTTAAATTAGAAAAGCTCATTCATTTTCGATTAAGACATTATATAAAGTTTTGAAATGTACATTGTTGATAGTGATGTTAGAGAACGTCATGTTTTATTTTAAAGATAAAAAGAAGTTATTTTCAATTCGTGAGTTTCTTATTCGCTTATTCGCTATTTGAGTTCCTCCAGCGAGTATTATACATCGATAAGTTTTTTTTTTATTGACTTTGATCTTTTTACTGAATGATTTGACAATCACATAATTCCTTCATATCAAAACTGGTTTGTGTATGATTCACTGATAAAAGCATCTCTGTTTAATAAACTTGAGATAGTTACGCAAAGTCAAGACTATTTCCATTATCTTGATTTAAAATAGTTCATGTGATAAACAATGAAGTGTATATTCTTCTCTTATCTAATTAGTGACGTGTGATTTCAGACAATGGAACAAATCTATGTTTTAAAATGTAAAAACAATAAATATTATGTTGGAAAAACATCAGATATTGATCGACGATTTAGTGAACATTTAAATGGGGAATGTGGCAGTGAATGGACAAAACTTTATAGGCCTTGTGAAATAATTGAACACGAAAATGTGACCAGTGATTTTGATGAAATGAAAAAAACATTAGAGTATATGAAAAACTTCGGTATAGATAATGTGAGAGGTGCACAATGGTCAAATATAAATTTAACATCGATACAACGAGATACTATAAGGCAAGCAATGAATACAGATCGATGTTATAATTGTGGAGAAGCTGGACATTTCTCGAGTAATTGTACTGCTCGAAATCAGTCCATTCGTATTTCACAAACAGTACGATGCTTTTCATGTGGAAATTATGGTCATTATGCCAATAACTGTAACTTTAATCATAAGACAATGAGATGTGACCGATGTGGTAGAGATTCACATTTGGAAGATAATTGTTATGCTACTTTCGATATAGATGGTCGACAGTTAGATTGTGCTCGATGTGGCCGAAGCTCGCATAATGTCAACGAATGTTACGCCACAAATGATATAGATGGACAAAGAATAAATTGATATAATTAAAAAAGTTAGGATGGTATATTAATGGTTTCTATTAAATTTAGAATAGCCCAATGTTAAACAAATACCATAAAATTTAATTATTTCAATCTATTGAAAAGTATTATTTTCAACAGAAATTTGCTTTTTTTAAAAGTTTTATAACTACTCCGGAACAAGAAATAAAAATTCAAAAAATCTACATAACTTAGTTTTGACAGGCATACTACAAATACAAAAATATTCGGATTGATCGACCAATTTGTAACTTAAAACAGTTGAATAAGTGCTATTTTCAGGAAAAACTTGGCATTCTTTGTTGATATTAAAAGCCATAAAAATTTATCTGATAGGTTTCTTCGATGTTTAATTTAATCACGATACTGTTGTTGATCAAGTCGATAACTTGAAATATTTTGCAGAAAGTCTATCTATTCGAGATTTCTCAATAGTATTACCACGATTCTTACGTCAATTAATGTATATTATTATGCTCATACAAATGAAAGGTGAACATTTGTCATGTGTCAATATTAATCAATTAGTAATGCTGTCCGGAACTGAAACTTCTCATATGCTTATTTGATTGAGATCGCGATGTTCACCCTATAGCAAGAAAGATATTCGAAGCCTACTAATTATTAAAAGCTATATTATATTCTCATAATGAGATTCATTGCAACTATATAACGTCAATGTATAAAACAGAAATATTCTAAATGAAACACAGGCAAACAGTTTAGAAATAAATGCATTTACAACTCGTATAATCAACCGTAACTGTTACAACAAATTAGCAAAACTATTTTATTATTTTTAACAGTATTCTATGTGAAGCAGTGCTTGTCTAAACTCCGTATTATTCGTTGTTCATAACAGATACGTAGAAGAAAAAAGTCAAGAGCACAGCAATCACTGCTATTGATTTCATTGTGAATATTTTGTGCAAAGCAGTTCATTTTAGGTAAAACAAAACGTTCTTGAATTGCCTGTAGGGTATTGTCAGCAGATTTTATTCATTATAGGAAAGCCCTTAAGTTTAAAGCGCAGTGAATTCATATAAATTTCCATTAAAAATAAACATAAATAGATTTTTAGGGTTGATTGACCGGAAATTGCGTTCCTTAATAATAGCTTGTGTTAGAACTGAAGACATTTTCTTTATGCTCAATAATATTTTCTTTAGCAAATGAACTTATTTACATTGAGTTTCGGGTAGGATTTCGAAAGTTGGTTGTGTTAGTCTTGGGTTTTCTTGAGATCTTACCCTAAAACTTGTTAATAACAATGAAAAAACACTTCGCCTGACAGGAAATTGTTTTATCTAATCAAATATTTTCTCAGATTTTCTTCATTTCGTATTGTTTAGACAGCAGTCAAAAACAATTTCATTTCTGAACTTTGTCTCTATCAGCAATAAGAAAAGGTCATCGTTTTATCTTGCAACTTGAGGAAAAAAAAGCAATTTTGCATTCAATTGAAACTATTTATTAGATTACAAGTGCGTAGGATCTATGAATTACATACGTTATTACAAAAAGATTTTTCTATTTCATTGTTAATATTGTCATTTTGACCTTATCCATTCAATATTTAGAGTACTAGAGAGGCTTCTAAGAAAAATACTATTACAAAATGTATTTTTCTCGATTGAAAAAAGTAGAAATTCCGAAAGATAAAAAGAAGTTTTGCGAATAGGAACATGCTAATAATGGTTTCTCAGTAAAGTAGAAGAGTGCATTTGTTTGATAATAAGTTACGATAAAAGCTCAAGTCACTTACTAAATACACGGTGTGGACAGTGATGCGTTTATTACGTTTTTTCGTTCCAAAATTTACCAAATTGATATAATTTTCTTGATTGAATCTGTGGAGAAAAATAGTTCATGTTTGTTCTTCTCATTAGAATCTAGAATTAATATATTCACATTAGGTAGCTTAAATATTTCCTTAGGTTCATTCATGAAGATTAAACTAAAATGCACCATTTTAAGATACTAACAATACTAATAATTCCATTATTGACGCCACACGCAACGATAGGAATAGTTCATTTGAAATCTATTCAATTTCAATGTTGTTTCTGTTTATCAATTAGACCTGTTGTACTCTTTTTAGTTCATTAGCTCGTCTAAGAAATAGCTAATCTTTGTTTTATGCTTTGAAATTATGGACCATGAATATGCTGGTTTAAGATCATGTTAAACAATTGTAAACATCAAATGAATGATGTTAGTGTTGCAGTTCTAATCATTTTGTTTTGCTTGTATGGATATTTTTCAATAGAACACATTTGATTATATTGTTCATGTAATTATTAATAAGAGGAAGAATACGAAATATAACAATATTTATGACATTATATGATTAATTTTCGCTTTGTAGAACAAGAACGAGAACAAATAATTTATGATTTTTCTAGAATCAAGGTGAAACAAGTAAACGATAAACAAAAATAAAACGAAATCAATATGCATACACACATACATAGACAACAATAAAAGAGACACTGTTCTATTCGCGTATTTTATTATTTATTTATTTCATGAATATTTGATGTTCAAGTCAAATTGGATGATAACTGTTGTTGTTGTTGTTGTTGTTGTTGTTGTTGTTGTTGAAGTTGTTCTTGTTGCGCTTGTAATTGTTGTTGTTGATCATCATCATCATCGTCATTTAAATGACTTGATGATAAACTTTTATTGATTGGTTTTAAATTCCATTTTAATTTTTTTGGTTTAGGTTTTGTTTTTAATGGTTTTAAATTAATTGATACATTTGTTTTAGTTGTATCTAAACTTAAATGTCCATTTAGAAATTCATTTTCTAATTGATTATTATCATTTTTTGAAGAATCCTTATTTGAATGTAAATAATTGGAAAAACTTTGATAGTTATGATTAGTGGAATTGTTATCATCATTTATTTTCACTTGATTGACAGATTTATTTATTGGCTGTTGTTCACGTTGTTCATCGGGCACAGTAAAACATACGCATAAGCAACGAAATGCTGAATTACGTCCAAGAAATGTTTCATTAAGGAAATAATTACAATGTGCAATTGTAAAGACTTCTTTAAGAAAAACAGTTGATGTTAAAGAATATAAAAAGAAATTTAATGTGTAATTTAAATTTCTTATTGTTAATGATAAATATCGAAAGCCAATATTAAGTATATTAACTTTAAGATTTAATTTAACGCTACCAATTGCTGTTGAAAATAACCAATACCAACAGACTTGATATGGCATTGTAAATGTTATAAATGAAAACGAAACAGTAATTAACATAACACTAATATGTATACGTCTAGAACCGCTTGAACGTATACGATTCCTTAATTTATGTACTGTTATTATGCTTAATGTTAATATAAATATCGATGGTAAAACATAAATAAAAAAGATTTGTATGGAACCAATAATTTGATAAGTTTTAGAAAAAAATAAAAGGCAATCATTAACATTAGATGCAAATATAGCAAGACCAAGTGGTGCTATAAATGCAATTAAAAATACACTAAGAACAATAATCCATGCTTGTCGACGATTAAAACTTGTTCGAATTAAGAATGGTTTTGTTACGGATAAATAACGTTCGACAGCAATCATTAAAACAAGCCAAGAATTGATTGATGAGCCAACTAAATCAATATAAACATGAAATGCACATAAAAACGGAGAACCGGTTACGACAAAGCCAATGAAAACTTTATGATTGAGCCATTGCATGGTTACTGGACCAGCCAGAATAAGAATATTTGCTAAGGATAACATTGCCATAAAGACAGACACCGGATAACGACACATACGTTTACGAAGAAATATTATCATAGATAAAGCATGAGTTGGAATGCCTTAAATTATTAAAATTTATACAAAAATTAATAGAATATAATTGATTTAAATACCTATTAGTATTAAAATTGGATTAGCATATAGAAAAACTTCATCTGTTAAATAATAAAATCGTGTATAAGCTTTATAACTTTCCCAATCGTCTACAAGACTTGCATTGATATCATCATCGGTATCAATTGTTGTATTCATTATTTGAATCTACAGAGATTACGTATTTTTCATCTACAAAATAACATATATATATAGAGAGAGAGGGGGAGACAGAGAGAGAGAGAGAATATAGCAAATAAAAAGCAATAACATATAGCGTATGATTTTTGTTTCTATAGAAATATCATATTATAAAATTTCGAAGAACACTAGTTCGGTCTTCTTTTTCCCACTTGACTAAATTTACTATTCATAAAATGAGCATGACGCGTACAAAAAAGGTAGTCATAGAAGAAAAAGATTTTTATGCGTAGTCTACTACAGAATGTGACGGGTGTGGGAGAGAAATTTGCTCATTATCACGAATCAATTAACTGTTTGAATGTGTGACTGGCACATAGGAAGATTTAAAAGCTATATAATATGACAAGAAATTCTATTAGAAACTCTTTAAAAAAAAAAGAAACTTCGTCACTAAAGAAAGAGAAAACGAGGCAGCCTTAACATTTGTTGTGTTATTCAAGTAATTTATATTTAAATAATACTCATAAAAATATATGGCGTTTTTTAATATTTTCTAATGCTTTAAGTGAAACGCATGATATATGTATGTCTAAGATAAATAATATATGATTTCTTTCTTGTTTTTCCTCAAGATCTTAAAAGGCTGTTGTACTTAAATATTCTCAGGTAGAAAATTTATTTCGCTCTTTCTGTATATAACAGATGGATGAACAAAAAATTCCTGTGGAACATTGCTGGTCGCGTAATACATTTTCTAGACGACGCAAAAATTATCATCATCAACATCATATTTTGCTCATGTCGACATAGAAAAGAAAGAAAAAAAAGGAGAATGCAGCCGGTATTTGCCACGCTTCAACTTAGCTTTAGGCACTAGCGACTTCCGTGGTGTATATCTATGAACAGCAATGATCCTATATGTCTGATTTAAGTCCCATTCAAGTATTGACCATATTGATTATGTTTTTGGCTGATTGTCGATTGTCACAAACGGAAAAAATTAATTGACATCGTATGAGATTTTTATTTAATCTAGCAGTCTAATTCTATTACGAAAAATCGCGTCAGTAACGATCAATATTCAAAAATAGCGAGCAGCATAAAAGTCAAGTTGACCGAAGAATTTTATATAGAAATCATTAATAATCGACTTGTCCACGTAACGTGCTACTAGGGGTGGCACTTTAACTTTACTTTAACCGTAAAGTTTAAAGTCTCCTTTAAACGATTCTTTTTAATACTTTTTACCTTACTGACGTATTTAGTCATGCTTATGAGACTCTCTGCAACAGATTAAACGCCAAAGGGAAGCATTTAAGCGTGACTTTAAACAACTTTAAACTCTACACTTAACGGTCAATTTAAAGTTAAAGAGTCCCCCCCACGCGCTACTTCGCTGATCAAGTTTTAAAAAAATTTGTTTTTCGATATGGACAGTTCTAAGCGTATTTTCTGGTACAGTTCTTTTGCGCTGATTATGAAGTTGAACTTTTTTTCTTAAAACAATTCAGTTTTGGCATCGAAAACCGCGTTTTTATAGTTCTCAAAAATCGTATTTTCAATTCTCTAACCAAGAAATGTAAAACAAAAATCCAGACTAATATACCATTCGATGCAGAATTTGATTCTCTACAAAATGGCCTATTTATATTTCACTCTCATTCATCAGAACAATTTCTAAGCTTTTATACAGTTTCTAACTTACTGTACAATTATTGAGCTCCTATTTCAATGTAGCAGCTTGATTCTTTTAAAGAAGGATATATGTACGACAGTAATCAATATATATATAAACATTAAAAATTTTTAAGCATGTTAAGTGCTTCAAATTTGGTCGACAAAAAAAACGTGTCACAGCGTTACGTTTGTTTTTTGCATTTTTTATCTAAGCAAAACTAGTTTAGAAAAAGCATTTTTTACTGCTTGGAAGCCCACTCAATTCTCTACAAAACTGGTACCATAAGAATTTAATTTGAAGAATTAATTTGTCAAAAAATTAGAGTTTTATAAGCAGCCCTAGAGAAAAAGGGCCCTGCTTTTGTCACAGTGTTACGCGATGATAAAACCTTTGTAGAAGCGCGAGAGCTCAGTCAAACTAAGTCATTTTTTCAACATAAATAGATTATGATGAGCTGCGTCGAATGATGTTTGAACGGTCGTGTTAGCTCTTATGCCTTTTGAGATAATTGGAAAACAATTTGTCAATATGTCACAGCATTATGTTTGGACAAGCCATAAGCGAGTTTTTCAATAGAATAAGACTAATTCTCGGAGGCGTTCTTCTTGATTTTTTTAAATCTTGATACATTTACAAATAAAGAAAAATGTACTTAACAGATATATAATTTTTTCCATAAGAAAAAAGAAAAAGAAAAAAGAAAAAGAAAAAAGAAAAAGAAAAAGAAAAAGAAAAAGAAAAAGAACAACATCATAGATTATTTCTGGTCTTCAATTGATGTACATTTCGAATTATGTTATTCTTAATTAACTTCAAATTTATATTTTTAAGTATCTGTAATTTAATTATAGATTAGAACATAAGCTAGATTCACATTCAGAAGTGACAGATGCATGTAAAAGAGTAATCGCTTTTTTTAAATATTTCTGAACAGGATATTTTACTTAATTCTGGTTGCGATTCTAAAACAGTGTCAAATCGAGAGTGAAAAATGTACAATGCTAAAATCAAATAACTTAACTTTGAAACTATCAAAGAAATTTTTGCAAGTAATTAATGATATTCTTTTTTTAGATCGATATAAATATACATACAAATGTCTAGAAATACACTATGATGTAGTATGATTCAATAAACATCCAAGCAGTGCTGACTTCATGCTGACAGTGCATACAAAGTGAAATGAGCATGCTATAACGTCGAACATAGTTACATAGATATCTCTTTGAGATGCATGCCATCTATATGTAAACAATTAAGAAGAAAAAAAATCATAAATATGTTTTATTGAAGCAAAATAAATGCGTATGATAAATATAGATCAATACTACACCGTTTGCTTTGCTTTATAAAAACAATTCGTGACTTTTCAAACAATAGTTGATTTCGAGCAGAAAAAGAAACTATTTATAAAGTATTGGTTCAACTAGAAATAGTAAAACATTTTACTGTTATGAGCCATGCAAAGTTCTCTATAAACATATTAATAATCACTTACTTTTCTTCTTTATAAAATTAGAAAAATACTTATTGAATTCTATATAAGAAGTCGATAGCTTATATTCACCTAAGTCATATATTTATGATTTTTCCGTCGCTATCGCTTAATATTTGTTCGATAGACGTACCTTTTTTTGATAATGCACTTCCTCTACGTCATGCATTCCCAAAACATCAAGTGTTTGTGCAAGTGTTGACGTGTATTTTCCACTTATGATCGAACTTTTCAACTTAATCTATATCAATATATAAATATATATATACCTTTATAAGTGTATTGTCCTTGGCAAAACTAAGAATATTTGTTGTTGATCAATGTCTATTCACTTAAATTATAAAATTTTTCTCGATCATTATTGAAAATTTTATTTCTACATGATTTTCATGTTTACTAGACATAAAACCAAATTTCAATCAATGATATACTTACCCATAACAGTAACTTAAGAAATAACAAAAAGAAAAAAGAAAAGAAAAAGAAAATTGTATCAATTTAATTTACCTTCTTAGAAATAAATATCATTTTTTATTTTGTTTTGTTTATCTCTGTTCTTTTCTACTATCATATTACTACTCATCATTTTCATTTTCTCTTCTCACTCTCGCACATGATGAACACTGAATGTAATTGACACGCAATAATAATGAGCGAAAGAGGGGTGAGACGGATGATAGAAGAAAGAAGCAAAATAGAAATAGCGAAAGAACATGATAATACAGAATACTCCTTGAGCCAAAGTACTACTCGGAAGAAACATACTTGAATACAAAGATCAGCCACGCGTAGTAGAAAGGATAAATCAACAAAAAATTAAGAAAACTTCATTTCTTCTGATGCTCCTTTGTATATGTATGCATGCAATAACATAAACAAGAAAAAATATAATTGTGATTTGACTCGATTTTGTTTTAATTAGACCTAACCGTTATATTGAATAACAATAGCCTGTCATAACATTCGCTATTGAAATCATCATGGCAATATTTACTTGTACTATAGAAAAACTATTGAGTACATGCTACTATAGAATAGTAAAAATAAGAATAATGACTTTCTCATTTGTTGCATTGCCATTTGGGATTTGTTCTCACTAGTTCTATCTTTTCTATCCTTATTGGCATTCTGTTTCGAGGATAAATCAAGAAAAAAGAGACAGCTATTCATAGAAGAAAAGATTCGGACAGCCTACACAAGATCGGCTCTTTTATGCGGTGTGCTGGGAAAATGTCGAAAACAGAAAAAGTGAAGAAAAAACATTGAAAGGAAAAACATCGAAAGGAAAAATGTCGAAAGTGAAAAATAGAGAAAACAACGATGCCTCAAGTATATGGCGATTGTAACCACATATACTTCATTGTTTTTTCTTATAATTTTACTGGTGTAGAATTTTAGTCAGTATTGATAGGGATGACTAACTATTGATACAAGTAAAATAGAGTAACAACAACTAATAAAGATTGAATATACACTATTAATTATTGTGCAGCTAAAGTGCATACTGATTAAGATAATCGATTAATGAAAATTGTTTGCAATCATAGTCATCTTCCAGGATAAGAGAAACTTGAGGTTCGTGAAGCTCGTGAAAAAATGACATATTTTAAAAAGAATTTTCTCACTGTTAAGATTTCAGCTTAATTTCATACAGAAAACATATATTATATTATGTCCAATTCTCTAAAATATTAACTGACAATGTTTCATGTCAATATGATTTTTTCGACATTTTTCCTTTCGATATTTTTTTCTTTCGACATTTTTCCTTTCGACATTATGAAGGCCAAGCTTTTGTGCATACAAGTAAAATGAAATAAAAACACCAGAAGATATTAATAACATTCAGTTTTAGATAAAATAAGCTAAAAATATTATATTCAAGTGTCTATATAAACGTAGATCAGTATCTTCAGTAAACATATATTACAGATGATGTATATTACTATATTGACTATTAAAATTTGATAACATTGATATAAATAAACTATGAATGAGAACTAATAAGCTTTCCTTAATTAGTGCTTAAAATAGAACTATAGTTACTTTTTTGTTTCTTTTTAATCTTTGATGATATAGAGATTTTATACAATATAAAAAATAACAAAAGCAGAAACTAATAAGTCTTAACTGATTATTGTTCTAATTTTGGTTTTATGAAACGCCTCTAATAACTAGTGTTTTGCGCAAGTTTGTTGTTCTTTCGGAGAAGTAATTTGAGACTTTCTGAGAGGGGAGTACCTACGCGTAGGAGGGAAGAACAAACAAATACAACACGAACCATAAACAATCTATTGCTTTTATTTCTTTTGTTTTCACAAATCAAAACATCGTTTACTGATAGGATTTTGTATTCATTTTATAGAAAACGTTGTTTTTTAGTCTAAAAATCGATCAGTTTTGTTTTCTAAATAGTTCTAATTGTCGAAGAAAAACTGGAAACTTTTAATATTAATTGAATTGTTTGATTGTGATGTTAAATTGTCGGTACACATTTATTAGCATGCAAAAAACTTTATTCGTTACATATAAGATTTTAAAATTTCAGCTCTATCATAGAATGATCTCTTCAAGACGGCAATATTTGTTCTTGCACTAAGAGGAAGTACGATAGAACGAGGGCGTGCCATTACTTTTGAACCTTTGTGTTCGTAATAAGCACAGATATTCATGAGATGTTTATTATTAAGTGTTCATATGCAGAACTTCATTCTAATCACAACAGGAGAATATTTTGGTTGCTTAAGATTTACAACAAGCGAACAGTAGGAAATAATTATAAGAAAGGATGCGCTGTCGGTATTTTCCATTAAGTTTTTTCCGTTAAACATATTCCACTTGAAATTCTATAACATACAACAAGAACAAGAGACAGAAATTTTATCAGAAACCGAGCAACATATTTAAACATTATCAGTGAATTACGCTCATAATTGAAAGATTCGATATATGTTAATAGTTGTAATTTTAGTATGACAAAAAAATGGTTATAATCCGGAAATCAAAATTACTAGATCATACCAACAAAAGATGTTTCTATTTAGCAAGCTTAAAAAATCAGTGTATGTATTATATTTAAATTTCTCTTGTAAACAAAAGAAGATAAGCATGCACCATTTTCTATAGTCTATTCTTTGGTATTTGGTTCATTTAACATAAAGATTCAAAGCAGAGCGAATTCAATATCCTGGAAGGCGCCGTTCGTTTTTGACCTTGATGTTAGATAAAACAAAAATAATAATAACATGTTCATATAGAAAAATAGAAACCAGTTAATCGTTCGATGTGATAATTTCTTGTGCTTTTTTTTTATCTAGGAATAAATCAATTTTCATGGATAACACGCATCGTCACCCTATGTGACTATTGTTATTTACTATGTGTGCAACTTAATTTGATAACGATAAATAATTCAGCGCGAAAGATGTTGATTTATTCAAGTTAATCAACATTCACGATCAGACAAAGAGTTTCTTGTCTAAACAATTTCAATCCAATATTTCTATCATGCTATCTAATTAATTTCGTTCTCCGATGAGTACTAATTATTACTAGTAAAAAAGATTAGTTAAATCTTCGACTCATTTCATGTTGAATAAGTTCGCCTTTTTCTTTGATGAATGCTTGATAACATACTTAGTAAGAATGTCTGTTTCACATCAAATTTTTATCAATTTGTATACACGCAGACTGTCAACATAGATTCAATCATAAAAATAGAATCAGTTGTAACGATAATTAGTACGTAAATATGCATTGTCTGAGTATTATCACTAGATAAACATCTGTCTTTTTTTAATACTAAGAAATCTGCCTACATTCATGAGCGCCATGAGTTTCGAACAAGGACATTTGTTTCTGAAAAGAAATAAAGATACTTATTACAATTCTATGTAAATATTTTCTTCTGTCAAATGTTAATCTGTCACAACATGGTCTTGTATGAAATGTTTGACATGTTCTTGTTTTGTCTGACTTAAGTTTATATTATATTATCATATAGCAGCGATTATTCAAGTTAAAGAACGTTCCAATTGCAACTTAAAATTCGTTTTTTTTTCTTTTATAAACAAAACTAACAAAAAAAAAACTGGCATACACACACATGTATATTTATAAATTCTATCGAATTTTCGGTCCATATCGTGCAAATTCAATATCATAAAAATCTGTGTATCGATGACAGTTCATAATATTATTTCGAATTAAATATTCCCATCGAAGTGGATTAACATTTTTCTCTTGAATTTCATTTCTTTCAGCTTCCCATTTGTCTAATAACTCTTGAGATACAGGTATAGCTGGAAATGGTAATGATTCTGCAATTGCTAATAATGTACGATAAAGATAATCGAATGACAATGAACCACCAATTTCAATGATCATTCGATTTGCTTTGATTGGTGTAACAAAATATTCTAGACTGCCTTTACCAGCACCTCGCTTCTTATTTAAACCTTTAAAATACCATGGATGCCAAGGTGGATCAACGCGCCATATAGAAAAACATCGTTCCATATCAATTCGTTTATTGGTCATATCACGAATTGTATTGAAATGATTTTCTTTCATTAAACCAGGAGCAAGAGCCTAAATAATTATGACGAAAAATAAAACATTTAAAAAAGACGAAAAATGCAATTATTTGCTGTTCAATAACATACCATAATACCATATTGTTTATGTATAAGTTTATTATGAATAATTTCTACTCCGCGACATTCAAGTAATCGTCGAGACATATTCGGATAAGCTTGCTGGTTTGGTGGTGTGTCAGGAACACTTTTTACTTCGGATAATTCATTTTGTAATGGCAATCCAAAAGCTAGATTATTTCGAACAAGAAATATATTATGCATGATAACATTGTATTACACTGAAACTTACGAAGTACTTTTGGAAATGGTGGTTTGTCTTGTGTACCATTTACTATAGTTCGGCTAAATAGGATAGGTCGCAAAAGATGTGAACCTTGAAAGAAACAAAGATATGTATTTTAAGCTCTTTCAACAACAAACACACTAACCATTTTTTATGAATGGTCGACAAGCCATATTGATCTGAAAGATAAAAATAGTTCCGATTGTATTGTTGTCATCACTTATTCGTATAAAAACAAAAATAGTATCTGCTAATTCAGACAGAATCATTCAAGTTGAACAAATAGCTTTTGACTTATTTCCATCCGATTGAACAGAAATATCAATGCAGCTAATGCACATGATTATACAAAGCGTTTCAACTGTCAGACAACAGAATAGCTCAGTTTCTTGAAAACAGAGTATTCAACGCACACTTGAGCTCCGCCTACTTGTTGAGTCTTTCAAATAGTGTGATGCTAAACGTTCACATAGCTTCTGCTCAAAAGGAGAATTCTATCTGTAGGCTGAGATAATCTCGACAACGACTATGTGCAAATAAGTAAGCATTTAAAGATTACAAAAATATATTAATATGCATCAATCTATTTACGATTCTTTCTATTTTTAAAATCAATTGCTGCATGTACCGATTGTTCTATCTGGTTTTAATCTCATCGTGAAAATTGATGAAAGAAAAACTAATAATTATAGAAGGAATCAGCGTTGACAGTACTATCTTTTCTTGATACTATGAGTTTATTTTATGAATGTTTTTACTTAGGATTACCATGAAAAGGTAAAAATATTAGTTCGCTTATAATCTGGGTTTGTTTTTCGGTTACTGATAATTTTTATTTTTCAATCAAAGACTAACTCGATATATCTAAAGTATGTGCTCAAAAATTTTTATAGAAGTTTGAAAAGTACTTTTTGAAATAGATTGATCTCAATAGTATATTTATGCGGTAAAACACCGGTACAAGTGACTCAGGTATCCAGAACTCAAATGTCAAGGATTGAAGTGACGAGAAACATATACATTAGAGCGCTCACCTATCAGCTCATTTACTCGCATGTAACATGATAGATTTTATATTCGTCATTCGAATCTCATAAATATTAAATACTATGACTAAGTAGTAAGTTTAGTATTTAATCATAATCTCAGATGTAGTAAAAACTAATTTAACTTTTACATTCTCGACAAACGCTGAAATATAGCTTGTAGATGGTTGTTTAACAGTTTACTTGAATGAAAACTATTTTCTTTTCTACAATTCATATTATCAATGATCTGAAGAATAAAACATGATATTCATCTTTGCTTTTTTTTAATTTTATTTCCGATCGTTCTTTTTTCATTTTTTTTCTTCTTCACGATGCCAGATAAACGTGATTTTAAAAACAACGAAAGTAGCAATGAAAAAAAGTTTTTTTCTTTCTTTTATGCTACGAATTGATATGGAATTGGTTCAACGATTTGTGGTTTATTGCCACCTGTTTGAACCAAATGTTGTTGTCGTGGACCTTGTGGCTATAAAAAAAGAAAGAAAAATCAAATAATAAAAATATTTAATTAATATTGTTTTTGAATATCACCTGTCGTTTAATACTAGCAAGTGGTACACTCTTTCCAGTTTCTTTGGCACTTCGTTTCAATTGTTCATTAAGTTTAACACGATTGAGAAAATCAGCGCGACATTGTGAGTGTTTAACTAAACTCAAGAAAATAAAATAAAAGTTGCACTAAATAGAATAACTTACTATGTTCAATGCGAACATTAATTCGTTTAGCAATAATGCGGTAACTAAAATGGAAAACATTATGTTTTCTTATTACAAAACAAAAATTCGAGCTACACACCGAACACGTTTGTTAACAATGATACCAACAGCATGTCGAGTCACATTAAAAACACGACCAGTTTTACCATGATAGAATCTATGTGGCATACCTTTTTGTACAGCACCATTACCCTAATCGAGAGCAATATAGCGACTTTATGAATATTTTGAGGCAAGCCCGAAAACTAACTTTAATATCGACGATATCACCACGTTTATAGATTTTCATATAGGTAGCCAAAGGAATACGGCCATTCTTTTTGAAATCGCGTGCAAATAAATGACGCGTACCACGACGATAACCTTTTGGATTTGTCATTGTATTAGTGGTACTGACGCGAGAATTATATTAATCTTAAATAAAAACGATACAATAAATATTGATAATAGAAATGAAAATCTAACTAAAAAAGATCCAACTAGTCCATCAATAAGTAACAAGAATGTAATCAATGGATAGAAAGAACCTCCACTACAAACTTACAAATATTCGTCTATCGAAACACAGAAGAAAACAATCATTCGTCAATAGCTAACGACACCTATCAAACATGGCGGTCGCTTATTATTGTATATATGAATTCCAAAAATACGATTCAAAGGAAAAACTTATTACGGCCATTTCTATCAATAGAAAACTAAAATAATGCATTTATATATATTCGACATTGACTTTGGTATGTCGTGACTAGGATATATTTTATATACATTTCTTTACGTTAATAGTCTTTTTTTCCGTTATTGAACGTTTCAACATGTGGAAATCAATAAAATTATTCTTGATATTAAGAAATCTAGATAAATTCAGTTTATCAGATAATACCAATTTTCAGGAGACAATAAAAACAAGACGAAATAGATTTCTATCCTATCAAAACGGTTTTGATGGTCGTTCGATGACTTGTTGAGTTAATTGAGCTTTTCTAAACAAAACAAAATGTATAGAAAAGTACGTGAAGAACTCATTACCCACATTCAAACAATTGATCTCTTGCAATGCACAATATAGAAGTTAATTGAATATGAAAATACGATTAATAGTAACTTTTAGTTTGTCGCTATTTGTAGTTTGTCAACATTGATTCATTGATAAACTATACATTATACATTTACTCGACAAATAAAAATGAATCCTATATTTAATTGAAAATACTGGATACTGACATTCATCGTTGAGAAATACAATCATCATCATATCAGATATACTTAGGGCAATCCAAAAGTAGTGACGGCGATGCCATATTTCCTCAAGCAGAGATCGAAAAAACTTTCTTTTTTACCAATAGATAGAGCGTGTT